>RJWH01002742.1:185724-205215 GCA_004363575.1 Solenodon paradoxus
GCGATTATGTGGAAGGGGCAGCGGGGTTCCCTGTTCGTGTGAATGCGTAAGGAGTCCTGGGGACCGCGTCACCAAGAGGGGAAGTCTCGTGCCAGGGGCCCTGAAGGGGTGGGGGGTCGGGGGCTGGTTTCCCCAATCCCATACGCATGAAGAGGGCAATCCCGAAGCCTCCTGATTGTCTGGAGGGGACCGCAGCGTCCCCACTTAGTGTGTTGGGGCTCGGGGGACCCCCAGGGGCGCGGGGTCGGGCTTGGGCCCCAGAGGGGTGGCGGGGTGGGTGGGGGCCGGGGCGGGCGGGCACTCACTGCTTGAACATCTTCTCCATGTCCTTGATCTGCTTCCTGGAGAACTCCTTGAACTCGGTGTAGGGGTTGAAGACGCGGCGGCTGGGCGACTGGGGCTCGCCGATGCCCTGGTTGAGGTCGGCGCGCCGCAGCAGCTTGGCGCTCAGCTCGCCGTCCGCGCTGCCCAGCGCCTCGGCCGCCTCGTCGGGCGCCCCGGCCGCCGCCGCAGCCCCGTTCAGCCCGGGCTGCTCCGGGATCTCGCCGCCGCCCTCGCCCTCCATCTGCAGCCGCCGGCTCAGCTTGCTGGCCAGCTCGTCCGTGGCCATGGTGGCCCGCGCGGCGCTCGCCTGGGCCCGGCCCGCTCCCGCGCGCCCGCACCGCCTCTGGCCGCGCTCTTCCTCTTCCTGACACTCCCCGGCGCTGGCACCGCCCCCGGGGGCGGGCCCCGGCCGCGAGGCCCCGCCCACTCCCCGCCTCCGCCCCGGCGGGCTCCCGGGTGCTGGGGGCGTCCGGCCCCGCCCCCGTGGTGGGAGGACCCCATACAACTCCACCCGCTAGCTTCGTCCTCACTGTGGCAGCTGAAAGAGGTCTCGCGGCGGGGCCCTGCCTCCTCCCCTGCAGTTTGGGTGTGAGCCAGGGTTTGGGGGCACCGCCCCCAGCCCCTTCTCTGGAATCCCCGCGCCGCCGAGAAGTCGTAATCCCGGGTCTATGACTTTGTCGGTTGCCATGGAGACGTCTGGACGTTACACACCCGCCTTCTCCGGGAGGGTTGCAAGCGTATGAAGAAGGTGGATGCCTTTGGATTTATCCGTAGCTGCATCTTTTGAGAAAGGATGAACCAGCGTCTAAGAGGGAGGTGGGGCTGGGATTCAGGACACCCTCAGACATCGAAAGCCCCCTCCCCCAGGGCCAGCACCGTCACATGGATGACTTGGCAGAATAGCTACCTGTGACTGTTTTAGGGGGACTGGCAGGGCAATCCTGATGTTGCTCTTTGTTAGGGTCCCAGAGGAAAGAAGTCTTTTCCAAAGGTTCGTGATGGGGCCTATGGAAGAGGACAGAGAGGACTTCTTGCTGTGGCTTTTCTCTGTCATCTCCAAAACTACAAAGCTGTGGGCCGCCAGCATCAGAACTACTGGGGGGCCGGTTACCAATATAGATTACCAGGCTCCCAGTCAGATAAAACTGTCTACAATAGGCCCAGAAATCTGTGCTGCAACAGGCTCCGCGGGAAATCCTGCTCACTGAAGTTTGAGAATCACGAATCTAGGAGGGTTCTACTTTGAACTTGTGTCTAAAACGTTAAGACCATGCCGAAGACTCCTATGCAGAAAGGCTTCCCAGTCCAGGTGCTGCAAAAAAAAGGACAAAAAAAAAAAACAACGGATGCACGGCGTTCAATGATTTGCAGGCAGAGAGCCCTTGAGAATGGAAAGTTATCAAATTGTTACAGACTGATTTGCACAGATTAGGCCCCCATCTGATATATGTCGATTTACCATAGCTTAAAAATATTGGTGAATTAATATAAAAGGCATTTTAAAAACAATGAAATTGAGGGAAAAATTCAGGGCTTAGAAAATGAAATTTTCCTGAACTTATTTTTGAGATAGTTTCTGAGTTCAATAAAGACCTTCCACTTAGATGACATGATTCGGTGTGTTTCAAGCTCAGAACTAAGTTTCATGTTGGTTTGGGGTAATCTGTCCACCAGCTACTTGCAAAACACAGGTTTCTGTATCTCCCACATGAAGGCTTGAAGGTCACAACAGAGGTACAAAGTTTTGTTTTCTTATTGAATGAAAGACTAGGGACAGGGTGTAGGTTGAAACTAACAATTCTGTCTGCTGATGCTTGGGTTTGCCAAATTCTTAGCCTTCTTCACAAAGCAGTTAAAAAAAAAATCTACTGAACCTCAGTTTGCCCCAACCTGTGATTTAGAATGGGCCTTCATGACACAGGATGCCTTTATATTTTATGAAATGTTTCACCTCTGCTTGTCTTGGAAGCAAACTTTTCACAATGAACAGATTATGCAAGGTTTTTGCCTTCTTAAAAAAACAAACAAACAACCTATATGCAAAAACCATGGGGTTTGTGTTTGAATTATTCACACAGGTTGTATGTAGTAAACTCTGATCAATAATCCATTTGGCCTTGTGGCAGGGCTGGCTCAGGACATTCATTTGGGGGAATTCTTGTTCATTGCCTATCACCCCCAGGCAGGCTCAGGAAATGCTGGCTGGCCCGATGGGTGAGCCCTTTTAACACATCTTGGTTTGCTTTTCTCACAGCCTCCCTGTTTTAGAGCTTGGGGTGGGGGGAAGGGGACTGTGATACAGGCAGTGAGATCCAGTCGCCCAGTGCACTGTCCCATTTCATCTGCTCTAAAGCCAAAGACACGTACTGGGAGTTGCATTTTATTGGAACTTTTTCCTTCTCAGGTTATTGGACTTCAGGAAAGGCACTTATTCAGAAATCAAATAAATTGTGAAGGAAGGAAAAGCAGGGTTAACTGAGGAGCACGGGTTGACCGAGAAGCTTCCAGGAACTCATTTTGCCTGCTTCTGAGGGTAAATCACTCCCAAATGACCCTGAGTACTGTGTCCCAAGCTTGGATTTGGGCAGAAAGAAATCATCTGGCCTGCTTACACATTACGGCATTGGGTCATGTAGAAAGAATGATCTTCAGGAAAAACAAAACAAAACAAAACACACCCTCGGCAAAGGATTTTTACAGTCAGGGGTGAGTGAGAGTCAATTCTGACAGTGTTCCAGCGGCAACCCTGGAGCGAGGCAGACTTAGTCATCATTGACTTGTTTCTTTTCTTCCTCCTACATCTACTTGTATAACTGTCTTGGGGCAGGGAGTGGGGACAGGGGGTAGAGTAATATTAAGAAAACCAACAGCACTTGGAAAACGGGGAGAGACAGAGGGGTTGGGAAAGTCTTGGGTGATGGGGGCCACTCCAGAGCCTGGAGAACTGAGTGGCCCTTCCAGCTCGAGAGGCTGGGACAAGACAGGATTAGGGCCGCCATCATGGGCAGCAGAGATAAAGTTGGTTCTTAAGCTGCGGCAATTCGCTTAGCACTTTCCAAATACCGACTTGCTAATTAATCATCACAAACACTCTGCGGCCACCAGGAAGCCCTTGATGGATGGAGGAAGATGCACGGAGGGCAAGGTTCAGAGACAGCCCAGGCATTTGGAGCCACTGAGGAGTGAGTGTGGGGAATGTGGGCACAGCTTGGTGGGTGTCCGAGGCTCGCTCTCCCTCCTGCAAAGTGCAGAGGGCATGAAAGGGTGCCGTGTGGGAGGAGCTGTGGCAGGCGGTGTGGGACCACAGTGGGACCACAGAGCAGGGCAGGAGGAAAAGGGCACAACAGGGCCAGCAGCTGCAGCGAACACATTTGCAGATCATGAGACAACCCCTCTCTCAAGCTCTCTTTCTGTGGTTATCTCAGAGGCTATGAATCAACCTGAAAACCAAGATCGTCTTTCAAATTCGTTGTCTATGTCCAGCCAGGCAGGTTGGGTAAAAAACAAAAAAACCGAACAAAACAAAAACCAAAAGCATACGCGTGTTTTCTGCTTGTTAAATCCCACGCAGTTCAGTGTCCAAGTTTAACACCTTGACAGGCCAGTCTTTACTCTGTTTTAAACTGTGTGTCTTTAAGCTACACCTGGTAGCTTAAAACTCCATCACGCTGCCTCTGCAGTGCCCTCCTGGACCCCTGCCAAAGAGGGCGATCTCTTGGACAGCTGATTTCGATTTTTGCATTACTCTGTGAAAGCAGCGTGCATCTACAGCCAGGCAATCAAGACGTATTTATTAAGTGTGCTGGGCACTGGGCTCTGGTCCTGGAATTCTGCTCCTGGGCAGGAGTGGGGAGAGAGCGGACTAGCCGATACAGCCAGTGTGAGGAGGGCGATTTGTGGGACCCCACATTGAGGGACCCCACACTGGGGGACTGAGAGAGGCTACAACTCTTCCAGCTAAACCCTCCTCTGGCCAGGACTCAGCACAACCCAGAGTGTAGCTGTTAATAAAGATGTGACAGCCCCTCCCTCCTAACATTCCCGAATCCTACTCCCAACACAGTTTCCCCTAAGGGACCTGTCTGCATAGTTTAACCTTGACTGGCCTGAGGCATGTGTTGGGGAGTTGAGAGAACGCATGATGGCCTGCTCTGCTTGGGGGCAGGGGACGGGCTGCATGTTTTCTCAGTGTCCCCTCCACAGCATCCGGTGGCCCATTTTTTGGTCCCAAGGTCACTGCCAAGAAAGAGAAGCTGCTAAAGTGACACCTCTCTGGACCCACATGACTCAACACAAAAGTTAACAGGAGCTCTTAAAAAACAAGCCTCTCAAGTGTCTGTCCCTTGCTTCTGCTCCTCCTAGGACAGTGTCAGTGGCATCAGATAGGAATTGGGGCCTGATGACCTGCTGGTCTCAGGGCATCAAGGTGGCTCAGAGGTCATTACATAGCTCTCTGCTTGGAGGAGGAGGGGATGAAATACATGGAAGGTTCAGGTAAGCACTGCAGGTGACCGCTGCAGGGGCACCTGAGAATTTGGAAATCAGAAAGGAGAGCTGAAAGATGATCAAATGTGGAGGCAGGCAGAGACAGCTGAGAGAGCATGGTGCCTAGGCCAGGGACACCTTAGTATTCACTAAGAAAGCAGGCACCTCCCAGAAGGGAGCTGGAAAACCAGGGTGCCTGTGGGGTGGAGTGTCACAAGGCAGCATCTTTCTGGCTGGGACCGGCGGAAGGCAGGTCGCCAGACTCTGGGCAAAGCTCCTCATCCGGATACAGAGGTCTGATGATGAAACTCATGATGTGTGATTAGGAGCTGGGTTTGAAAAGCCCAAATCCCAGGGGGTGACCTTGGACAAGTTATTTTACTTTTCTGGCCTCAGCTGTATGGTCTCTAAAATGTCAGTGTCTTCTGCTGGGGTAGTTGACAAATGAGAAAATTGATAAAAAGTGTTTCCTGTGTGGCACATAGTAAAAGCTCAAAACGCCCTCAGTGATGGAAGGGGTGACAATCGGGTTCTTTAATAGAGTGCAGATACTGCCATACAGATTTTAGTATTCTAGTGGGGGCGAGGGCTTAACAGGGGTCAGCAAATCCAGTCCACTATTTTTTAAATTTAATTTTTCTGTTGTAGTAATTAGTCTACACATTAAAATAACTTCCTATGTAGAGGTTCCCCATTCTTTAGATATATTTCAACACACCCTGCCCTCCACTGCATCACCAAGTGTTCTTCCCCATGGTCCAGTCCAGCCCACTATTTTAATGGATAAAGTTTTATTGAAACTGTGAAAATTTACAGAGGCCCTATTTAAATGTGATCTCAGGCACCACGATCCCCAAACAGCTGGCTACAAACCAATAAGCTGGGCATCACCACCCGGAAGTGACTGTTCTCCACTCTGGCAGAAGGAAGGAAGTTCCTCTTTGCCTGGCAACAGCTCAGCCAATGAGAGAAGGCCATACACCAATGAATGAGAAGTTACCGCCATCAAACTCCCCATTTCCTCCAATGAGCTCTTTGGTTACAACAACCGGTCTAAAATCTCAATAACTGGGTGCGGACTTGGGTTCTGAGAAGAGGTATGTGCATTGCCAGAAGACTATCTTTCCCAAATGGCCTTTTTGTTGTTTCTGAATAAACCCATTTTGTTGGTGAAGTAACAGATTGCTTCTTGCTGGAGGTCAGCAGAAGATGGCCAGACACATTGGTTTCGGTGTCATACTGCTATGCAGTCATGGACAGAGACCCCATGGTCCGCCAGGAAAAGTTCGCCGACCTTGTCCTCACTGAGTAATAGATAAGCAGCTGGTTCCCGGCTGGTTCCCGGACTTGACTGAGGAAAGCCATATATTGGAGCAATTAAGAAGTATGAGGTCTGGGCTCTGACACTGCTGTGGGACAAGTGACTTAGTGATTCTAGATGCATTATTTTCAGGGGTAAGACAGGAACCAGACACACACAGAGGATTAAGGGGGATGATGTCTGGACCATTCTGAGCATGGTGACTGGTGGCTGGCAAGACACTCTACAAAGGAGTTAACTATTATTAGCTCATTCAACCGTTGAAAGGCACAAAGAGACTCCCCAAAGAGGGTCACTGCAGCCTGCAGCTCTCTAAAGAATGCCCACAGAAAACCAAAGAAGGATGTGGACGTCAAAGAAGCCCTCCCACATGACACACCCAGTAAATGAATGATTCCAGCTTCTTCTTGGGAGGGTAGCTGATGAGAACATGAGAAGACTGGGGCGCAAAGGTCAAGGCCACAAGTCTAGCCTGATGTCAGTACCTGGTACAGAGCAGGTAGGTGTTCAGCATTTGTTGCCTCAATGAATGAAGGCTGGTGATTTAACCATCACAGTTTATCTGTCAGTTAAAGGGCACCTCTGATCTCTATGATGATAAGAAGATAAGATTTCTACCTCTAATATTTTAGGGTCTGGGGACACTATGTTAAAGATGCACAGAGCCTGAAAACAAAGAGCCTGCTAAGGCTCCCTGCTGCAGGACCAAGGCATTGTGCTGGATTCCTGGGGAACAGATGGGCAGAGAAAAATGTTTAAAAACAAAAGCAGGCACATAAGGTCATCAGTTGGCCCAAAATAACTCGGGACACTGAGCAGACGGATGCAAGCAGCACATCTTGATGGAAACAAGGCCAAGTTGATAAGCTGGAATAGTCTACCCTCACAGCAAAAAGAGGAACACATTAGCATTAGCAGGGTTTGGATTTCCTCTCATCGGTAAGTTATATTGCTTTCATTCCCAAGACCCGAAAAAAATGGGAAACCACTCCTCTGGCCAAGAAGCGCATGTCAGAATGCAGCTCCGGAAGGAAGTTGTGTTTTTCCACAGACGCTTCATGACTGATTCCACAGCAGCAGGCGGTGGCAGCTCTGCCAAGGAGCGGGAGAAGGGCGCCTTATCTGCAAAGTCACGAATCCAGCCTCCAGTGGGCTCCCGTTGGCAAGGGTGGAGGAAGTGGCGTGTCTTAGCTTCTCGGGGGATCAGAAGAAGATGGGGAAGTTTGGGGGAATTGTAGGGTCTTTATTAGTTAGGCTGACCATACGCCCCCTTTTAAATGGGACAGCACCGTTTCTTTTCCTATTTCCCGACTGTCCATTTTGTCCCGTTTCTAGTACACCAGGGCTGTCAATAACTTGGGGTCAAAAGGGCGGTGGAGTTGCCCCAGGCCCGGTCTATGGAGGGGCCCCCAAACGTCCCACCCTGTTTTGTTCCATTTTGAAATATGGTCCGCCTCCTTATTGTGCTGTGGTACCACCCAGGGGGTGGACTGCTAGGCGCTTCTTGGAGCTACCAGTGTGTGTGCGCGTGTGTGCGTGTGTGCACACATGCGTGTGTGGGTGCAGCAGAGTGTCTCAGGAAAGGCCATTTTGGTTGCAAATAACAGAACCTCAAGCCAGTGAAAAGGGGCATCATGGGAAGAAAAACCAACCCCCAACTGTCCTGACTCTGATCCTTTGAGTCTCTACCCTTTCCTCTCCTTTGCATTTCCTGCAGTGAACTCCTGTGCAGCCCAGGTGTGCAGCCCAGGTGTGCAGCCCAGGTGTGCAGCCCAGGTGTGCAGCCCAGCTCAGCCTCAGGAGGTTTCTGTTGTTTGCAACCAAAGACTTGGGGGGGTGGTAGACAGGGTCCTGGAGGAAGCCACGTGCAGCATTAAATGGGTCTCTGCAAGGAAGGAAGCTGGGAACCTGAAAATTATTAGCAGTCCAGGCAGGCTATGCCCTGTGTCGACGGGACCGCACTCAGCTTCCAGCAGCAGAGCACTGGATGCGGGTAGACTGTAAACATTTGGAGACCCTCCCAAAGGGACTCTGGTCGCGTGATTTGCTTTGTCCAAGCGGATCTTAATGAACACCAGGCAGATGGAGATGGGAAAAGAATTTGGGTTTTGAGACGTGCTGTTCTTGGGAGCCTGTGCCCACCTGGTTTGGGCAGGGCAGGGCAAAATGGCCCACGGCTGAGAAATACTACGCTAACCCAATTTACCTGCCAGCGACCAGGCATGCAAACGAGGCCATGCTAAGCCATCCGGCTTCAGCCAGACCAGTACAAGTGCCCGGCTCGACCCATGGACTCATGAGAAATAGGCAATATTTGTCATTTTCAGATGCTACATGTTGAGTGGTTTGCTCTACCACACAAACAGGCGTTCCTGGCTACCGTGGCTTCAACGGATTGGGATTTATTTGTGTTACAGAAGCAGCACAGAGGTCGGCGGTTCGGGTCTGGCGTGGAGCTCAGGGCCACGGCCACGCACCCACCGGGCCCTGCTGTCTCTCAACTCCGCTGTCCTTGGCAGAGCCTGCAGACTCTTGCTGCTGCCTGACGGTCCCCCACGAATACTCCAGCCCCGAGTCTGAGCTCTAGGAGAGAAAGGGAGACAAAGCAAAGGGACAGAAAGCACAAGCTTGCTCTCTCCTGGGCCCTCACTGACTTGCATGTCACTGACCAGGACTGAACAACAGGGCCGGCTCTAGCTGCAAGGGAGGCTGGGAAACTACGGTGTTTGGCCTTCAGCCTACATTGCAGAGGGAAGCAAGGACGAAGGGCTCGTAGCATCTGCTCTAGAATCTGCTGCACTGTCTCTCTGTTTCACATCTACTGTGGCCTTCTCTTTCCAAGACTGGCTTTGTGTCTCCAAAAACAAGGTGGGAATCGGCCACCCGGCCCCAGAACCGCATCCAGACTCACAGCTCCTGCCCCTGCTCGTCTCAGCGTCCCACGCCCGAATGCCAAAGCTGGAGATGCTGACTGGGTCAGCTTGAGTTAGAAGATCAACCTGGTTGGTGGATCTCGGACTGGGCGTCTACCATTCAGCCAACCAGCTGTGGCCAAGAGAGCAGCATTTGATAGGGCAAGCCTGACTGGGCAGGTGCATTCACAGGGAAAGGGGGTCCAGTTGAGGAAACACCCCCAAACTATCTAGTTCCAGGAGTGAAGAAAAGAAATTTCATGAGTTGCAAGGCTACTATGCTAACATGTCTGTAGAAGGAAAATGTAGGGCTTGATTACAGCATTCTCTAGGTTTCTTTTTTAGACCAAGACTTTCCAGAGAAGCAAAGGTCAAGCTGCTCCTGAGTACTGGTGGCCAGACCCTTCGGAAAGATTCATATAATCCCTTCATCACCCTGATGATGTCTTCCCCAACACAATAAGGAGCTGGCACCACCAGAATACTGGAGGCCACTTCACAGACCTGGAGAACTTCCTGGAAAATCACCCACTACTTTTGCATTTGAACTTCCTGTGACTCTTTTTTTTTTTTCTAATTACAGACCCTGGAAAGGTGGTCCACCCAAAAGTATATATTTATACTCCCAAGAGTATAAATCTGGCCAACTCCCAGCCAGGAGCACAGCCCTTTCTGCCCATTGGCGCTCGAGTCTCCTGCCCTCTTTCTTTCTCCTCTCTTTTCTCTAATACATTTATGAAGCTGCATTTCAACTCTTCAAGAATTCTTTCTTGAACCGCCCAACCCCAGCAGCCCTGCATCAATGTCTTTTGAAAGACCTAAAATACAGTGTAAATCATACAGGCAATATATTTATCGTATGCACATTCAAACATCCATGTTTAACCAACAGAGTAATTTTCCCTAACAATTTGGTGTCCAAACATGAGCATTTGAGCTGCTACCTAATGAAGTGATCTTTTCTCACGTCGGAGAAGCACTTGTTACTTTGAATTTTGGGGACATACAACAGAGTCTATAATATCATGTTCTTTATGGAAAATTTCTGGGATTTTCAAGAATATTTTTAAGATCGCTAATGCTCACCTTTCACATGGACGTTTAGAGGTTAATGCTTCAGCAGAAACATGGCTCCAAGAATGTTTCCTACCTCATTCTAGTTGCAGTGTGAAGAATACATTTGGCTTTAAAATGTTGAAATGTTTTTAAAAAAATAAAAAATAAATTATATTCACGGCTCCTAGCTTTTCGTCCCCCCTTTTTCGGTTGTCTCAGTTTTACATGAGGTGGGTGGATGGAGAGAGGACAGGGAGAAGCAGAGAGAAGAGCAAGAAGAATGAAGGTTGTTCAGACGCCTTGATAAAGGGCTCTGTCCCTCAGGGCGGAGCATGTTCTTTGGTGGCTGGGTCTGTGATCTGTCCCTATGATCCAGGATTTGAATGACAGGGCCATCTTGGTGTCATCGAACGGGCAAGGTGACATGGAGTGAGAGACCTGGCTTCCAGATCCACCTCTTGACTTTCCTAGCTGTGTGATTTTGGACAAGTCATGTCCCCTCTCTGTGCTTAGCTGCCTTGTTGGTACAAATAGACACAGAATACTTTCTAGCTCTTGGGACTTGGGTCGGGGGGGGTATTAAATGTGAATTGTTCTGAAAACTACAGACAGTCATCTAAATGTTACTCATTACTAGGGAAGCTATAACGTGGACTGAGATTCTAACTTTATTACAATAAACTCAGATATAAATGCATGACCCCAGTAACCCCAAGGTTACCATCCTGCCCTGTGGCCCCAGAATTTTCTCAATTGTGGGTGTCTTGGAGCTTCTTGGAGATGTGATACTGAGGTACCTCACAAATCAAATGTGAAACCACATATTTACCAGGACTAGAGTCTGGTTTCAAAATTACATTCTTCATAAGCTTGAGTATGCATTGGTAGGTTGTTTATTTTTTTTCCGAAAGAGTCCCTTTCCCCACATCCTCCAAAATGCATCCCTGTGCAGAACACCTGCCCAGGAAGCAACACAGCAGGGCAGCAGCCTCTCGGCCCTACAAAAGCAGCTTAGTGTTTTGACACAGAAGTTACAATGACTCACAGCTGCTCAGGTGAGGCGGTGGGGCAGCCTTTCTAGCTCCTTCCACCAGGCTTAGAAAACAGGAGGTTCTGGCTGGATTTGCTGACTGTTTCTTTCTTCAGCATCTCTCTGTCTGAGTCCATCTTTAGGGTGGGCTTTCTGGCTCCCCCCTTCAAGGAGCAAGAGCGACAAAGGCACAGACTTTAATTGAAGTGAGAGTCCAAAATCCCTCAATTTTTTTTTTAAAACAAAATAGAATGTGTAACAAACAAACAAAGACCTGCATACAGAGATACGCACAAACACGAGGTAAAATGGTGCACCATTACTGTGCTGTCAAAAGTCAGCAGGATTAACAGGTTGGTGCACGCCTTCCAGATGGAAAGATAACATTGACCCTTTGCACTTTTTCGTGCATTTGAAGCCAGGAGCTATTTATTGTGGTGGAGTTTCTTTCTCCCGAAAAGTTGTTACTGAATTGAGTACATCTCATGTCGCTGGTGTATTAGGAGGAGAAAATGTAGGGTATTCGAGGGGGTCTGTCTAATTCTTTTCTGAGCACTGCCCCCTCCTCTTCAGCAGACACAAGTGACTACTCCTGGACACAGTGGACAGGGCACCTGCGCAGGCTCCCAGGATTCGGGCTATGAGCTCAGATTGTCTCCGAGTTCCTTGGGCTGATCCTTTGAATTAGGGGACTGTGAGGTCACATGACAGGAGAGGGAAGAGATCAGCGGAGACAGAGACAGAGATAGATTCCGTGTGTGTGTGTGTGTGTGTGTGTGTGTGTGTGTGTGTTTGCGAGCTGATGGCTTCCCAGTTCTCTTTTGAGACCAGATCCTCATTTTGAACTTTGGTTTTATGAGGCCTTCACTCTTGTGTTATATAAAAGTCCCCTCTGTCTTTCTGAATAGGTTTCTATCATTTGCAACCCAAGAATCTCTTACACAATTCTATGCATACTGTAGATTAGACTGCAACATGTGAGATTCTAAGAGGGTATAAATCAACTTCCTGCATGTTTTTGACCCACACATTACCGCCCACAGACCGCTGGGGGCCTGGGCAGCGAGTAGGTGAGTTTCAGCTCTGCCTCTCACAGGACCCTGGGTTTCCTCATCCGTCAAACAGGGGCCGACTGCTCAGGAGCGGAGAGGAGGCTCTCGGTGGGCTTCATCTCAAGCTCTTTCACTTTAAGATGAGTTTAAAAATCACCTCCCGGGATCTGTGTTTCGGCTGGCAGGAGCCTTGAGTGTGTTTCGAGTCGGCATTCAGAATCATTTCAGGGTGAGAGGGGCTAACATCTGTGTACTAGCCTGTGCAATAAATACCGGTGAGAATGGCCAGGGACATTGAAAACAGGCAGACATTGTCAAAATCATTTCCCTTGAAGCCACCTTTCCTTTATAGCATTTTGATTTGCTTTTCAATAAAATGGCTGGCCGTGAGTGGTTCTCAAATGTCAGGGCTCTGACCTGGGGTGGGACTGGCTGTTAAAGATAAAGAGTCAGTGCGCCCTGGTGGCTCAGCAGTTCAGTCTGGGCTCCAGTGTAGTCCACATAAAGCCCAAGGCCCAGGGCTCACTGCCTGGAAGGGGAGGCAGGAAGCGGAGGGGAAACCACCAAGAACGATGAAGTGCATGAATGAGTGCTTCTTCCTCCTTTCTCCGCCTGCCTACCTACTTGCCTTTGTTCCTGGCTTTTTCCTTCCTCTAAATAAATAATTCTTTAAAAACAAATAGAGTCCCTGGGTCCTAGGTCTGCCTGGACCTTAGTCTGGGAAGCACCACAGGGCAAGCTTTGGTCCCTTTTCTGGAGTGACAGGATGGGGGTGGGAGGCAGACAAGGGGATGGGTCCTGGGAAGAGGGAGGGATGAGGGATGTGGGCAGGGAGGACTGGGGAGACCTGACGGGGTCTGCGACCACAGCTGAAAGCCATGTGGACGCTTGGAAGCACATCCGCCCTTAGAACCAACGGCAGGATAGAAGCTCGTCCTCTAGCCAAGCCCACGTCGGACCTGGAAATGCACTCAGGATGTAGGGAGGTGGAGGTTCCAGGCGAGGACCAGCACGACCCCTGGAAAGACCTCAGGCCATCCCCACATCACCTCAGGCCTTGGTTGAAACCTCCCTCTTTGGGGAGACCTCTCCTGGCCCTTATGAAATACCCTCCTGAGCTCAGTTCACTGGCCTTTGCCCTAAAACGTTTCGCACAAGGTGATTATTCAGTCGTGACTTATATTCACTCTCCTCAAACGTGAGCCAGGAAGGCAGGGAGTTCGGCAGGGAACCCCGGCGTCTGGGCCTCTTTTCCATCACCCTCCCCACCTGAGAAGAGCACTGAGACGTTTGTCCCCTCGGTCCCTCCCCCACGAGATGGAAAACTGCAGAGAGCACTGACGGTACGTGTGAAAACGGAAGACGGGCTTTTGCCCTCGGGGGGTGAAAGGGAATTTGTGACCGAATCCCAGCACCTGGACAGGATGGCTCCACTGGAGTCTCTGAACCACTGTTTGCTGCGTGCACAGGAGAGGTCACTATGCTTTCACTCCTGGAGCCCGGGGCCTAGCGCACCGCGGCGTCTACACTCCGCACACAGCACACGTTAACCAGAGCTCCCTTTTCACGTACAGCTGACAAGCAACCACGAGATACTATTAGCTGCAAGGGAAAACATCAGTGAAAGGCATTGTGGAGGACAGAAAACAAAGTCCCATAAGGCCTTATAAAGAAAGGAGGCCAGTTCCGAAGCTACTAGGGGTGGAGAGTCTTCTCTGAGCGGGCGGGACTGAAGGGGGTTTTCGAGATGGTCCTACGACTCCAGCACCCTGAGCACCGCAGACGCCCTGCAGAGGAAGGGGACCCTGCGCTGCACTTGGTGGGGACCCCAAAGGAAGCCTTTCTGGACCGGAAGCCCCTAGATCTTTCGGTACCACATGCCCCAGTATGACCAGGATTGTCCTGCGTTCGTGACGTTGAACCCCCGATCTGCACCAGCCTGAACCCCACCCCTTCTGGTCCTGTGCCTGATACACACACAGACACACACATATAGACGCACACACATACACACACACAGATAAGCACACACACATATACCACGCCTGGTGTTACACCCATTGACCCCAATTTCAAGTTACGTGTAGGTACAGTATGTGCCTAAAATCACAGCTTCAACGCCCAGCTGGAGGTTGGGGGATGGGAAGCCCACTCTGCTCGTAGGGGAAGCTTCACCTGTCCCCATCTGTTAAGCCCAGATGCAGCCCGCAATTCTAGGGGGCTCACATCTCAGAGACACACACAGTGCCTACGGCATATCCGGGGCCATCCTCCCATCTCCGCTGACAACTAGCTACCGGGCGGTTTCCGCCTGTTCCCCACTCATCATCTGTGTGGCAGAGTAAGTGACAAGCCTCCCACTCACCCCCACTTTGCAAGACTGCCAAGCCTGAGAGCGAGGGGCCCTCAGAAGGCCCTCTATCCTTCCACTGCCCTGCTCTGGGCTGTCACCACCTTCCAGTCTTAGAACAAGGTTCAAGAGTCATCTGTTTTTCAAAAATGTCCCTTACCTAGAAGTCTCTGTTTTTTCCAGTGATACTTTTGCTGTCTCAGGACTGTGGCCAAATTTTAGCAAACTCGAATCTATCACCGCTCTTCTCCCTCCAAAATGTGTTCGGCTTGCAAACTTCCTGAGAGCGAGCTGGCCTTGACTTTGTGCGAAGTGGGCCCGTGGATTGGGTCACTTCCAGTTCTAGGCTGAACTGCGAATGGCAGAGTTTCAGCATGCGTGAGATTCACAGTCTTGATTCTCCACTCTTCAGAAGAGCTTATACCTAAGGAGGACAAGTTGGATCTGCATTGCTTCTAGCTCTCCGACTTAGCTGTGTGGCTCTGGACAAATGACTTACTGTCTGAGCCTCTGGCACATCTGTAACTGGGGACACCAGTACCCGGCCCACTGCACTGTTGTGACGATGGAATGAAATACTGCGCGCTGAGGGTTTCTCTGTGCCCGGCACACAATCCATGTTTGATGCACAGTGCAGGTGGTGTCATGGCTGTTGTCATATTGTGGTCTCTCTTCTCCTTCTGGCTCACCTGGACACCTGAGTTCTGCGCCCTGTTCTCCACCGTCTCCACGGATACTCATCTCTTGAATGCAGCAATAACAGAACTGAACAGAATTGAGCCTGTGTACTTCTTCGCCTTTGGTACCAAAGCGAAATGGATTTTTCCCAACTTCCAGATGCTCCCCATTTGGAACATGAGTCCTTCTCTGGGCTGGGGGGTGAGAATGGGAGTCAACAGAGGGGTCGTGGTTTGGGGTGATGGTACATGTCCTGCTGAGTCTCTTGGGGGGAATCTCTGCCCCAGATTCCAGAGGAATCAGAACAGAGGAGGCTGGTCAATGGGGAACCTGTGAAGAACACCCCACGCTTCTCGGAAGACAAGTCTGCCTTCGCGGGAAGCACAGCCTCTCAGGTCAGTGGGAGAGTTCACCCACTCACCCCAAGTGCCAGCAGGATGAAAGTTGTGGTGACTAACGGCTCAGCCGGGGACTGCGGAGCCTGAAAGCCAGCATCACTGCGCCGGCACTGGTCATTCTCCTGGGGTGTGATAGCTGCTGTGACTAGGTCTCCTCAAGACCCCTCCCCTCAGCACATGCCCTCAGTGCTGGGGCCTCCCTCACAGATGGACACTCCTGGAGGCAAACGTGCAGGCTGTCAGGAAGGGGACATTCTCAGAGAGCCCGGGCTCTCTCAGGGGCCTGGAAGATGGCGGCCAATGGGACTCGGGCCTATGACATCAGAGATACCAAGTTGTCCAGAGAAGCTGAAATCCAGACTAGTCTGTGAAAGTGCCCTATTCTGAAATGTCATTAGGAAAAAAAAAAAAATCTCACGAGCCAAATGGAAAACGTCTGTGGGCTGCCTTCTTGCAATATCTGTTTTAGAGTCTCAGCCACTGGCATCTAGCTGATGCTCAGTAACGATTCGTTGGTAGGATTGCCAGATAAGAGGATGCCCAGTTAAACTGAAATTTCAGAATGAAACTTAATTTTTTTTCAGTATAATTATGTCCCGTGCAATGACTATTTGCTGTTTATTTGAAACTTCAACGTAACTGGGCATCCAGTTTTGTTTTCCCCTAAGTCTATTGAATATTCGCAAGCCTCATGGAGGAAGACTGGCTTTTGGGACAAGGCACAGGTGCTTCCATGTCTCTTCCATTCTCTCAGAAGGATGCTGACTCCACCACTAGTGAGTCCACATCCTGGTCTTGAACCGACAGCTGGCCTCCAGGCAATTTCCATGAAGGCTCTGAGTCTGCAGTCACACAATCCTCATCACAGACTCAGTTGAGAGAACACTGAGCCCCAAGTCACCATCCAAATCCTCAGACACTGTAAAGCAGCGATTTTCAACCAACAATCTCCTTCCCTTATTATTTTGTTGTTTGCAGACCTCTTCATCCGAGCAAAGTCCTATAGGGACTGACAGAGATGAGCTGCTCTGGTGGCTGCAGGTGTGTGTGTGCAGAGATGTCGGGACTCGCCCTTCCATGGGACCCAAGGGCTCCATGGAACCCTGGTTTGAACACTGCTCCAAAATATATCCCTGGATGAAGTCCAGTCAATGGAAAGTTGTTTTTCCTGAACTCCCTGGGGAGTGAGGACACCTGTCTCAAGAGCTTTTCTCAGACATGGCCCAAGCAGCATAGCGTGGCTGTCCTTAGGGGCGCTGTTCACGGTACCACACGACATCTCTATGGCCAGATCATCCACCCATTGTTTTCTGTTTATTGACGAGCCCTGGACACTGTGAATGCTAGACCAGGCTGGCTTTCCCATTTCCCGTTGGATTCCAGAAAGCGAGGGGGTCACTACAATCGGCACATTCACCCTCATCCCTGCCTCCATTTGCAGCCCCCTTTGTTCACCCCTTATTTCATTCTTAGGGCAGAGGCTCCTCCTCCTTGTTTTCTTTTCTTATGACCTTGGCTCCAAGTCCCTGAATCATTTAGTGCCTAGGCTGGTGGCTCTATCTGCTGAAAACACACTTGCACGCCCCCTCGGCCCCTCTCCTTTCAAGATACTGGGCTGAATGCTTGCTTGTTTCTTGGCTGGTTTGTTCAGATCACAGGCAGGGGAGGGGCACGGGGCTGCGGGGGAAGGGCAGGGGTGGAAGCACTGGCTGCTCACAAGCAGCCCAGCTCAGGCATTTCTACCCTGCAAGCTCTTATCCTTTGTGAAGACTGTATCTACTTTGTATCCGCCTGCAAGATTAGAAGACCTCTCCCCACCTGCCTCTTTCTCTTTGAAGGCAAGATTTGCAAGATTTGCAATTTGCAAGATGTTGATTGTTTAGCAGGTCTCTGTCCTTCATCCTCTAAATGTTCCCCAGTGACCACAGCAGGTGAGCAAGAGAGGACTTAGTGTGCCCCTTCTGGTTCCGCCCTGTGACACACCTGAGTTTTCTAGAAGTAGGATTCACTGAAATTGGTGGGTGGAGAAGGGGGGCTCAGGTAAGGGTCTTTGCCATCGGTCATCTTCCATCTATTCATTGCTGACCCCAACAACGTCATCTGCTTCCCATCCCCTTACACCCCACACAATACCTACTGATTTCTCTTCCACCGAAGCCCCTCAAGTGACCAGAGGGTACCTGCATCCACAAAACTCTTGGAAATAAGAGTGGAGCAGAATAATGACGGTAATGACACATTTTGAGTGGTCCTTTTTAAGGGTTTCATAGACACGTTCTCATGGACTCGATGCTGTGAGTTGGGTGGCGCTTTCATTTTCATCCTAAAGACGGGCGTTCTGAGCTGGGTAAGCAGAGGGAAGGCGTCCGGCGGGCTGAGACCACCTGCCAGAGGACTTGATTGGCTGGAGCTCCGAGCCCCAGAAAGGGCTGAGAAAGGGCTTGTGTGTTTCTCACACCGCAACTTCCATGCAGCCAAGCATTTTGTATTGAAAACTCCAGTCTTAGCCTCATCACAAAAGTCCCGGGGCCTTTTCTTGGCAATACTCTAGCTGTATTCACTGAACAGAAAAGAGAAGAGCACGCCACAAAAGAGCTGCTGGCTGGCTGGGGGACAGGGAAGCACCAGCTTTGCTGAGATGTCAGCTGGCAGGGAGCTCGGGAGGAAATAGGAAAAGAACCCCTCAGCCCAGCAGTCGCCTCCTACCTCCCTCAGTCCTTGCTCCATGCTGGCCTGGCACGTCATGCCCTTTAACCCCTGCTGCCCCATTGGTCCCACTTCCGTCTTTGGTTCTGTTACTGACATAGAGCGGTTGAGTCACCTTCTCTGGGTCACTCAGGCGAGAGGTGGGCTTGAACCCTCTTTTTGTTTGACTCCAGAAGTTGCCTGTGGACACTGTGGGGGAAGTGGACTGGACTTGGCGGGGCCTGTCACTGCCACGTGGAGGGAGCGCTCCCCCAGGTCTGTTCCCGAGCAGGGTGACCACCACGGTCTCGGTGGGTGCCAGCACTTGGGTTTTCCCACACTTTTTGCTGAGCCTCCTTGGCAGAGTCAAAGGTATGCGTATGGAAGTAGGACTTTTGATTCTGGAAAGTTCTGCTGGGCGGAGAGAGGGTCAGACATGAAAACCACGCCTTAGTTTTTCATTTCGGAGGGAGATGGTGGTTCTGAAGGCCGAGTTGAGCCCATTTCTTTCCCTGGGGCTTCAACCCTCTCACGTCTATGAGCAGATGGAATTTTATACAGAAGCCAACACAACGAAGCCTCCTGATGAAAATATTAGGTGTGAAACTTAAGACAAAGGAAATCTCTTTTCCGTTAGGTTTCATTGTAGACATGAATACAAACTCCTTGGAAGGAACTCGTGCCTAGGCAGATTCATACCAGGCCCTCTGGAATCCAGAAAAACTTTAAAACAGCTCATTGCCCCCCACCTCGGACAGACAGACATTTCTGACAAGATTTTAATAACGAACTGTGAGTGCAAACTTGGAGGGCTGAAGGGAGAGATGACTCGTACGCAGCGTGGAGCAGCTATTGGCCACTTGGTAATGATGCACTCAGTCATGTCATCAGTGCCATGGAGGTTGTGGCTACAGTTCTAGAATTTTCCCTACGTTGTGAATTCCAGGAATTTGAAAGTTCCCCGCTCCTGCATCCCTGGGGACCCTGACACAGGTTCAGCTTGGCCTTCTCAGAGCTTTCTCCATGGAGGGTGTCTAGTGCCAAGCAGGCTGGCAAGGCCCCGCATGAATAAGGCAGCATGAATAATGCATAGGGGCCAGATTATGGAATCCTCGGGTTTTCTTCCACTTTCAGCCAGCACAGGACAATGGCCTTTCTGGGGTCCTTTGTTGTCCCATTCTCTGTCCTGATGTCTCTGCT
>RJWH01002743.1:0-87187 GCA_004363575.1 Solenodon paradoxus
CCTCTCTTTAGTTTCATCCTATTGCCATAAATTCAGCTCTTCAAGATTTTTTTACTTTATTTTATTATCAACCTTAATTTTTATTTTGCCTCCCAATTTTGGCATCCATGAAAGTATTTGCTAGAAGTCAGACAGTTCCATCAGTTAGCATACCCTCCAAGTGTAGTCTGGTGACCTGATGTGTAAGGCATTGAGAAGAGGGCTGGGCTAAGACATCCCTTCTTTCTGTTGTTCCTACTCCATTCAGGGCTGGGGAAATGTCTACATCTGTCTACCTAGAAAAGGGAACAGACCCAGCTGTCTTCCAAAACTTCTCGAGTGTTTCCGTACACTGCTTTGGTTCAGATCCCTTCTCTCAGGGACACACAATATCTACATTTCTTTTGAACTTTCTTCCAATTCTCAGTTCCAGAACTTTTCTTTAACTAGGAAGGCATGGTGGACAGATAAGTTTAGTTCTTACTCTCAAGTGGTCTCTAGGATTTATGATCAAACTTAGGAAAGACTACTAAACTTAAAATTCGGTTATCAACTACCTCTTTCATTCTTTTTTCCTATCCTGAGACAGCGATCCCCTCCCCTTCAAGGCCTAGCTCCTCACAGTCACCGAAAGTCAAAAGGGAAAACCAGCCAGGGGTGGAAAATCTATTCATATTTTGACTTTTTTTTCTTGACACAAGAGTTAATATTTCGTGGTTCTCCTGTGACATTATGCTAACATTTTGCATATGTGATTCATTTAGTCCACAACTCTAGAAAATGAGGGAATGTAAGGCCTAGAAGATTTAGTAATTTCCATAAGGCCACATATCTTAAAAGTACCGGACTGAGATTTGAATGCATTGGCCTATTCATTCTTCCAACAAATCGTTCCCACCCCCTCTTTGGCGCAGGTACTCTACTAGCTGCTGGGGATACAGCAATGACCAAGGCAGATAAGATTTCTGCCCTCATGAAGCTGACATTCTAGTGGGGAAAGAGAAAACATAAAAGCAGATAAGGTATAAGTTCTATGACTTATCACAGTTATGAAGAAAATACAGCACTTAATGCGAGTCATTTTGTCCCTATGATTATAACTATTGCTTCTGCATTTTCTTAGGGAAATCACGAGGGAGAGAGGTGACATTCACTCTGTCATAATCCCCCTTCCTTCCCTCTACTCATTAGAATCATTAATTCATTTGAAACATACATATGCAGGAAGAACTCAGTGATTCATTGCAGATACTCAGGAATTTCTCTAAGTGGTTATGTCACATCTACATCCTGTCGGACAAGCTTATAATCAGTTGATAGATCAGACCCTTTCTTCTCTTTCTTTTCTTTCTTTCTCTCTTTCTCTTTCCTTCCTTCCTTCCTTCCTTCCTCTCTCTCTTTCTTCTCTCACTCCTTCCTCCCTTTGTTTATTCACGCATTCATCCATTTATTCAATAAAAGTGCAGAAATGCCTACTATGTGCTCGATACCCAGTTGTGGGCTGGAGCCACGAGAAAAATGACAGTTTCCGCCTTCCAATAATTTATAGTTGAATGGTTCCAGAAATACAAATAGACAAGGATATGATAGCTCCACATTGTCATCATGTAATGGGACAAGAAGAAAGCTTCCATTTTATAGCAGCTAGCATCTCGGATTGTGGAAATCAATTCACCAGTTGATGATGAATATGCTTCTTCCTGAAGTCATCTGCAGGCAGTTAACTCCTTCACACTCTTGTAGGTGAATCCATCCTTTCTAGGGATTCCACGAAAGGCCAAGACATGAGACTCCTTATTCAGATGTGAATAGTGTAAAGGAGACTTGAAAATTATCTCTGTATACAAAATCATCTGATTGGAGACTCATCTCTGGACTATTATCTCCAAATGATTTCCATCTCTGATCCAATGCCTGTTTGCTCCAATGCCATGAATTGCATGTGCAGGGAGCTAGTTACTAATGGGAAACAGCCTAGATTGTTGATCCAAAGGCAGAAAAACATTTGAAACTCAAAACTGAAAACAATGTGGTACAATGATTTGGACATCTGTCAAAAAGTTCTATCACTTTTACAAAATCATTTAGATCCACATAATGAATGAATATTTTAGGGTTTTTGTTTTTGTTTTTGTTTTTGTTTTTTAAAGAAAATGGCTTAGGAATTTCCTGAAGAATATTCAAGACCACTCTTAAAATTTTTTATAGTTTTTTTCACCTTAGGATGTGCAAAATGTGGCATGGTAGAAAATTGTTTTTATAAAACCACTCATAGACAGGCCTGGGAGATTGTTAATATTTAATTCATCCATGCATTTAGGAAAATAGATGTATTTTAAACATACTACATCCTCGTTGGAAAAATGAGGGCTATAAAAAGTTATACATATCCTTGCCCTAGTTATTACCCAGAGGAAGAAATAACACCTAAATTTGTGTAACTATAATCATGATAATACTATTTCCAAATTAGAAATGTGACATGTCATCTTGCTAATTGAACATTTAGTCAAAAACTGATGACATTTAAAACTCATTCCAGTGTTTTCTTTTGTTTCTTAAATCTGGAAGCTAGGAAGTATTATCAACATTTTTTATTTTGTCTCTGAAATTTATCCTTTTTGAATTCTAAACTAATTTCCTGTGTATCTTAAATATCCTGTATTACAAGCCTCCAGGAAAGGAGAAGAGGGAGATCAGGAAAGAATGGGAGTATCAGAGGGTATGCACGTGGCCTAGTTCAGCTGGAGTCTGGTTGGGAATCACAGCCAACGGTGTTCGCATTGTGGTGGCTTTGACCATCTAGCCAGAGTTGGAGCTTGAATAGTGTTGGAAGTGGAAAAACCCAAGGTCTGGAGAAAAAAATGACATGAGGTATGAGGTACTTTGATAGGATTCATGTGGATGAGGTATGAGATGATTAAAGCAGGGGAGGGCACTGGAAGGAAAGACTAGTTAGGAAGTATCAGATGATGGAAAATATATGTTCCCTGTTCCTGCCACAGAGCTCCTAAAACCCTTGTGCATTCCTAAGTGATAACAGCCCTAGAAGCATCTTTTGTTCTAAAGAGGTGATCCTGGGTAGTTTTCTAGATGTCTGGATAGGGAGTGGTCAACAGAATACATAGCCCAATTGGACACTTGGAATTTTCATCTCCCTGTTCTCCAGAGAGGAAAGAGGGATTGGGAATAGAGCCTACATGAAGAAGCCTCCATGAAATCCCAGGAGTAGGGTTTGGAGGCCTCTAGGTGGGTGAACTCATCTGATACCCCAACTCCAAGCTGACAGAAACTCTTGCACTCAGGACACTTCCGGGTTTGACTCATTCTCTCTTCACCTGGTTGTTCATCTGTATCCCTTATTCTGTCCCTTAATAAACTGGGAAAGGTAAATACATTTTTTTCCTGAGTTCATTGAAACCACTCTCACCAGGTAATAGAACCGAAGGAAGCGGTGGTGGGAACCTCTGATTTATAACCAAGCAGTCAGAAGCCCAGGCGACAACCTGAATTTACAACTGGCATCTGAAGTGAGGTGGGGGCAGTCTTGGGACACTGAGCCCTTCACCTGAGGAATCTGATGCATCTCCAGGTAGTCAGTGTTGGAACTGAATCATACTAAGTTACAGAACAACCAGCTGGTGTCTTGTGGGTGTGAAAGTAATATAAGGCAAACACAGGAGGAGCACTGGAGAGATTTCCTAAATCAGGAGTTCAAGGTGGATTGTGGTTGAGATACCTATTCATAAAAATGATTTATTAGTTCCTCTCTGACCTCCAAGTTATCCAGAGAATTTGTTTGCCCTTCAAAGGGCTAGACGCATCACAGCAAATCCATTGTCCATGCAACCACTATGAGTCAGATGGAAATTGCCAGAAAAGCTCCTGGGGCAGAGACATCAGCATCTAGGAATGAATCAGTGAGGTGCACTCCCAAGGAAAGACAGGAGGACTTGGGGAATCATTCCATGAGAGGGCAGAGCATGGGTGGAGGAGAAGTCAATGAGGTTCTAGGACTGTGTGCCTGTGACTCAGTTAAAGGGTGGTACCCTAAAGAAATCAGGAAATCAGAAGGTTAGGGATGGATATATTGAGAGCAATTATAGATAAGTTGGATTGGAGAGACTATTAGAATATTCAGGTTGGGATGAACAACCCACAGTTGGTAAACACAGAACAAGAGCCCAGGAGAAAGGAAAGAAGAAAGGCCTCACTGATGTGTCTAGAGGTGCTGATTAGTAGAGGTAGAGTCGAGATCACCTAAAAGAGAAACGGAGAACTTGCCCTGTTAGGTTGTTTTCTCTCTCTCACTGCAAGCTCCAAAAACAGATCATAATACTGTCTAGAGATTATGAAGCTATCATTTCTACTTCATCTCTGTACTTCTAGAGCTGTTCACTGTCACACTCATTATTCTGAACATCCTCAACTATCTTTATGTCGGAACCGTTGCAAGAGCCAGCCTTAGACCAGGGATTAAAGTTTAACTCTCAGCATAGTGAATTGCCTCTGGCTCCAGCATGCAGTCATGGATGCATCCCGATTGATAAGGAAAGCAGATGGATGAGTTCCACATGGGACATGTAGTACGTGACCAGCACAGACCCTTCACCAAGAAACGTAAGAATGACATCAGGTGAAGAAGACCACCAATAACTTCAAAAGACAATGTCACCTTGGTCATTCAGGAACTGAAACATGATCTGCAGACTCCTCCCTCCATCCCTCTTCCACACCATGTGGGATTTTCCCTTAAAAACTCAGGCCTCTGGCAAGGCCTCGAGTCAGCCTCCCCACTAATGGGGTCTCAGCTTCCCTTGGCTGGCTCCATCCTCTCACTCTCTCTGCTCCCCACTAATGGACCCCCAACTTGCTTACTTGCTGTGTCTGTCTGGTATGTGGAGCGACCCTGAACCCAAGGAGTCTGGACCTCCCTTCATCAGCTCCATCTCTTTACCCTCTGGTTAAACCTCTGCTTGCTCACTGGCCTAACTCTGCCCTGGGTTCTTTAAGCTGCCTGAAAACCCCCACGCTTTAGTGGCCAGAGCAAACATTCTTTCTCACATTTCTTCCAAGAACATTCTTCTCTCCATCTTGATCTAACTGGCTTTATTTTTCTTTCAAGTTGTCAGTTATGAACTCTATAGGACATCTATCCTGATCTGTTTGAGTTAAATCTTCAGGTCACCGGTACTCCTACCTAAGTGTGTGCCTTATTGTATTCTAATTATTTACTACTACTTACTAACTTGGCTCCCTGAGCTTTAGGAGGGGAGACTCCTGTCAGTCCTGTTCATGATTATATTCACACAGAATAAGTACTTAAAAAGAGCTGTTGAAAATTCATAGGACTCAAGACTGGCTGCCAGGGAAGTAGGAGGGGGAAGGAAAGAAGGGAGAACCAAGTGGTGGGAAAGGGCATTGGGAACCTGGTGGAGGGTGTAGTGTGAAATATACATGGACTGAAGTACACATTTAATATCTTAAGAAACACATAGCAATGTAAACAAAAGAAAGAATAAATCTATGCAAAATATTTGAACAAATGGGTGAATGGGAGGATAAACAAATGAGTGAAAGGTGAAGAACAATATCTGTACCTTAAGCTCCTGTGTTATCTAGAAGAGTGTTTAGCTTACTGAATATTGGGGGGAATGATTAAGTAACAACTCTGCTAAAGTGGGCTTCTACTTAACTTTGAAAAACAAACCATGCAGGCCAGGTGTGGGAAAGAT
This sequence comes from Solenodon paradoxus, assembly GCA_004363575.1. NCBI lineage: Eukaryota > Metazoa > Chordata > Mammalia > Eulipotyphla > Solenodontidae > Solenodon > Solenodon paradoxus. The sequence continues at coordinate 5,715 of RJWH01002743.1, forward strand.
GGGCAGATCTTAAATAAATATTTGTAACAGAATCAAAACTAGGCACTCCAGTATCACCCACATCTCTAAGATGTCATCTGGCTGGTGGGATGGACATTAAGATCAGATTAGCTGTGGTTTGTATACTTTGTAACTGCCAAGTACTAGCTCTAAATAACTACCCAAGTTCACACAGAATCAACAAAATGCAATCTTTCTTTAGGAGAAAGTATTCCCGTTACAAAGACACCTTTGCCACACACAGACAGGACCATGCCCTGGAAATCCCACAGCCTGGAAGACTATCGGAAACACGTCCTCTTTTGTGGAACAGAATTGATCCAGGTCAAGCCCTCTGGGCAGGGGCCAGTAAGAGCAGTCGTTTTGCAGACAGGTCAGTAGATTTCTTTTGTGCCAATTTAGTTATGATTGGAGGTGGCTCAGTGGGATTAGGATAAGTTTGTCTAGGGTTATGGAGTTGCCATATTCTGATAATAACAACCATACTAGTTTCCAGACTCCTTGTTTTTCTGAATTGTTGTCACTTCCAGTGGAATGGTTCATTGTCCCTGCCCTCGTGTATGATAAAATGTAGTCAAGATTGAAGTACGTTTCCTCAAAAGCAAAATACTATTCTCATTTCTTCCTCTGTTCATAGACTTCTCCTTGTTTGCCTCCATACCCTCTGCATGATTATCACGAAAACAGTTCAGCCACTATCACTGGAGGACTGTTTTCTTTCCAAGAGGACTGTTACTTCAAATTTCCCTACTGGTTACCTCCACTGAATGCCCTATAGACATTTCAAAGTTAAGGCATCTAAAAGCAAACTCATCCTCTATCACCTCTTTCTTTTAACAGTATCACCATCTACTCTCTTATCATTTTTAACTACTCACACTCTCCCATACCAAACGAATGCCATATCCTGTCAATTCTACAAATACCTTCTGAATCATATCTCCTCCCTCCTCCCCAAGCTTGATCATTTGTCTAGGCTTTCACCAACTCCTGTCTAAACTATTACAACGGAAGTAATCTTTTGTGACTTCCTTTTCAACTTTAGCCTCAACCTTTCTCTAACCTATCCCTCAATCAGTCACCCACTGTATTTCTAAAAACATAGTTTGGAGCCATTTCAGATATGCCATGCATGCTCAAAAACTTTTCACGACTGCTCTTATTATCCTTAGTCTTTCGCATGTTATTATATGACAAAGGTCTTCCACAATCTGGTCCCCACTCTCTGGATTCACCCCAACCTGCATTTCTTCTACTAATCCTAACATACCTTGCACTTTGACACCTCTTTGATTTTGTTTAGTCTATAAAGTACTTGCTCCTGGAGCAAGGGAAAGTGAGCAGAGCTAAGTGAACAAAGAGGGTGCCATTTTAAGTCTTTGTTTCCAGCAACCCTTAAGAACAATAAATGTAAATACCCTGTCAGGTCACAGCAATGCTGCTTTCATTCCATATTAACCAATCCTTAATTCAATGCAAATCATGTGTGACTTGGGGGGAAACCATATGAAAGGATTGTAATCTACTTGCGACTGTCTTCATGTAGGCTACAACACAGCAAAAGGGGACTTGGTGAGATCCATCCTGTACCCCCGGCCTCTGAGCTTCAAACTATATAGTGATACCTTCAAGTTCGTGGTGTTCCTGGCCTGCCTTGGAGTCGTGGGATTTTTCTATTCATTTGGTGTATATATCTACTATAGAGTAAGTACTGGGTGGTGAGACCTTTTAAGAGGTCAGTATTATCAATGAACTTAATGCAAAAGGGTTAGATAGTCCCATCATCCTGTGAATCCATGCTGCCCAACAGAGATTTTTTAAAATGATGCAAATATTCTACATCTACGCTGTCTGATTTGTTAGCCCTTAAACACATGTGCTTATTGAGCACGTAAAGCGTGACCAGTATAGTGGAGGAAATGAATGAATGAATGAATTTATTACCTGATTCGCTGAAGTGCAAATAGTCATATATGGTTAGTGAACATGATCTTGGAGAGCACAGTATAAAAAGATATCAACTGCACAGCTTCTTTCACCACTTGGATGGGAATGAGAGGCCATTGCCCACATTACATTGTGATAGTCAAACCCAAAAAACCTCAAAGGACATCAATTTTTCTCAAATTTCTAAAGATGAAGAGGATGTGGTCACTCAGATCAGAGGGCAGGAAGAACACACTAATCTGAGTGGGCAAAAAATGTAAAGGAAGAAATGCACCTGATGCTTTTGGAAGCAGCAAGTAATTAAGAGATGAGTCTTCAATGGAGGAGCATGTCCAAATGAAGGGGACTTTGAATGCTATGTCTAGGAGTTGGAACTATTTAAGAATGTTCAGATGATCTGAAGTATTTGAGTGTGCACAATGCCCAGGGCATACCAACTCATCGATCACACAGTAAATGAGTTCTCTCTGTGTCCTGGTTAGGTACTGAGATAAAACTAAAACCTACTCTGCAGAGATGTGTATTGCATGGTCACCCACTTCTTTTCTTAAGCTTCAGGTTGTTCGGTTTCCTGTGACTGTCTCTCTAATCACTGTGATGACTGGAGAGGGAAGGGTTCTCACCAGTGGCTTGAGGTCCTTTCTGGTTCTAAAAGTCTGGCTCCATTCTGAACTCTGCTGGCTCTTCCAGAAGACAATCTTGGCTCTTAGTGGTGTGGGCTCTGAGGAAAGAAGAAAAAAATGTGAACAGAGAGATCCACATGTAGGCGTGAAACTGGGTGAGGGTGGCTTTGTTAAACAATGCCCAATCTGATGACATCAGTTCATTTCAGCGCATTCGCGTGCCTGTAGTGGAGGTGAATGTTGATGGGTAAAGACATAGGTACGATAATTTCGAGGCAATATTCATGCACAGACATGAGCATGAGCAGTCATTCTGAAATAAGTCCCCAGGGGGCATTTCTTGGACAGGCTAGGGCACAGGGGATCAGGCGACATATTCAGGAGAATGGACTCTGAAAAAAATGAGGTGACTGTGAGAGCCAGTGAGGTTGGAATAGGAGGCGGTATGCCAGTGTCACCCGGGGAGCAGGAACATCAAGTAGGAAAACATGCACAAAGCCCTCTCTTCTGGACCAGGAACCTCAGTCCAGAGCCTGGCCGGCACTCAATATCCCATATGCATCCATGTAGCAACTCATTGCTATCTTCTGTGGTCAGAACCTCTGGGCCTTTAGCAACCCCTGCCTGTGCACATTCAGGAGTAGACAGGGCTGAGTCCTCAGGGTCAATGCTTCTCTGTGAAAGTGGTTGAGAAAAACAGGGAATGATGGATTTTGTGATACTGACTGAACCAAAGCGGTACCAGCAGTCAGTTACTGAGCACGCATCTGTGTTCCCCATACTCAAAAGCATGTTTTTGATGGTGAACATCATGCTTAATTTCATAAACATGTAGATGGGTCTCTAGAGGATAGAGCCTTTAGAGAATCGAGAGATGGGAGACCCATGGAATGTGACAAATAAGCAACTCCGTGACTTTCTCTTATTCTGCCATTCTCAGTCATGTGAATTTCTGAGCATCTGCCTAGGTTCCTGCCTCCATGAGAACTGGTTTGATAATATGATACATTGCTCATATGTTAGTGTCCTGAAGTCAGTCAGACTAGGGTTAAGATCATCATCACTGAGCTAGCATTTGGACTAGGGGAAGTTGTTTCATCATTTAGGTCTCTGGTTTCTCATCTTCTCAACGGAGAACACAACAGCCCTTACATCACAAGGTTGGTGTAAAGAAACTAAAAATGTTTTGGACGCAGCACGGTGCTTGCCCCAGAGGGTGTGCCAGTGAGAGCAAGCTCTTCTTTCTTTATTGGCTTCTGCAGAGCAAATCATACAGTCTGACATCTTGACAGAGTCTTGCTCATAATTTGTATCCGTCCGCCATTCAGTATGTGTGCTGTGCACCACTCCCGTGTCCAAAACTGTGCTAGACTCTTCATCTAGAACTGAATAAGATGAATTTGAAGATGGCTTCAAAGATGAATACGCCAAGTTGTAGCACCCAGGAGTCTGGGGGCTGGCGGAGGAGAGGGATGTATCAACCAGCTGTCAAGTCACTGTGTGAGATGTTACAACTCAAGACTAGTCTTGATTGATTGGGAGTCCCAAGGGGTGTGAATGCCCAGTGAGCAGAAAGGGGTTGAGTGCTCTGCATGGAAGGAGCGCTAAGCTGGCAGAAACAGAGACAGGAATGGGGAGTGAGGCTGTGGAGTAGGGAAGGGTCTCCCTTGTCCTTCAGTGGGAGGCGGGCTATTCATTCTCTGGGGATGTGCACACACCCCCTTAGCCAAGGACACACTCAGTCTCACCAAGAGTGCAGCTCGCAGAGTATTCTGAGCCTCTGAAGATTGTCCTGCTGTAGCAAATGGTGCCAGGGAGGCTGCCGGCCTGCTCTCCCAGGCTAACCTGTATGTCCCTCTATCTCCAGGTCCCTCCAAGAGAAACCGTCACCATGTCCCTGATCGTCCTCACGGTCACCGTCTCTCCTGTGCTGCCGGCGGCCCTGACCACAGGCATCGTGTATGCGCAGAAGAGGCTGAAGAAGAAGGAAATCTTCTGCATCTCCCCTCAGAGAATCAATATGTGCGGGCAAATCAACCTCGTGTGCTTTGACAAAGTATGAGCGAAACTGCCCGGGTTGAGGGTTAGTGGCTTCAAGGCATAGCAGAGCCAGGGAAGGCCTCTGAGAAGGCTGCACCCAGATCCCTCCCTTCACCGATGGCCACACTGGTTAGTCCGGAGGGCGGGCAGTCAGCTGGTGGCGGCTAGAAGCCCCCGTCAGCGAGCCCGTGCCAAGTGGCTTAGCTGTCCTGTTGTGAATTTTTGCTCTGTGAAATTTAATATTTTTGTGCCTGCTTGGGTTTCAAAACAATCTCTTACTCTAATAACTTGTATGACTGGTATTTTCAGGCCAAAAAAAAAAAAAGAAAGAAAAAATACAAGGAGCATTTCTGTTGGCTGAAGTGCTTTGTCCTGTGCTTCAGTGAACACATTCCTTTCTCCTCTCGGGTTTCTTCTCAGGAAAGGGAGACATTATCTAACCCCTGCGGGTGTGATCTGAACCCTCTTTCCTCCTCTACAACCTGGGATATTCAGGACTCAGGACTAAGCCAGGTCATACCTGTGCTTTGTGTCCTGAAAAGGCAGCAGAGGGTGAGTCTGCTCAGATGGGGGGAGCTGCAACTGGGCAGCAAGTCCTGAGACCCCTGGAGGCTAGGGGCTGCCATGGGGACCTGCAGGGACAGCCACCTGCTGTTCACACCTGCTCTCAGCTTGACAGCCAGTTGAATAGCTGTTCTGGTCCTTCCAGGTCTTCAGTGTCTTTGCATTTGAACAGTTGATAAAAGCTGACTACTCTTTCATTAACCCATCTCGACAGAAAGCCCACCCGCTTTGTTTTGAGATGAAAGCATGTTTGCTTATTTTTGTTACTGATTGAAGAAGCACTGCGCTCTAACATCATACAGGTGTAAGGTGAACATCCTAACAGTAAATCAACATCTGCGTATAGTGTACATAGAGCTGAAGTTCACCACTGCCAGTCTAGTTCGATCTTTCACTACAGAATTGGCCCCTTTTATGGGATTTGCCCACCCGCCTCCCCCTGCCCTCCAGAAGCCATTCATTTGATTTGGTTCCAAATTTGATTCCATCCATTTGTTTGTTCTGTTTCCATATTAATGAGATAGTCCTAGCTCTTGAGAAGCCCACAGTCTAGCGAAAGAAGATGTGTAGACAATAGTGATGCAGGGAGGTGTGTGCCAAGTCAAACCAGGGTAGAGGGGCAGTTACCTGTCACAGGTAAGAGGTCATCTGGCATTGACCCCTGACTCAGAGATGAGCGGGGATATGGAAGGGCCTGTGATACTTGGGCACAGAGCCAGGGGGGCCTGGAATGTGGGCTGTTGGTAGAAAATGCAGCTGGAGAGGAGGAATCCAATTGCTCAGATGAGCCAAGCTAAGGAGGGGCCTGGTTATGAGTGAGACTGGGAGACCTCATCAATTTTTTGAGATCAGAGGCATCTTGGGGTATCTGTGTTTTATTTCTTCTAGCTGGGGGAATTGGTGAGAAGGGATAGAAGGGAAATAGAGTTGAAACGGGCGGCTACCTGGGAACTGTTGAAGAGATCAGAGATGGCTCATCCTCTCAGACAAGGACGGCAAGAATGGGGTCCCTTGGGAGAGATGCCATGAGCTGACTTGACAAGTGTTGGTCCCTAGTTGGAAGTCACAAAGCATTTAGAGTATTTCAGCTATTGCGTTTCCTTTGGCAAAGAAAGTCAGTTGATAACAATCAAGACCAGTGGGGTTAAGGTAACAATAGCATCATTCCAAATTTAGGGCCAGATAACAACCCCTTGAAAGTTTTCTCATAAGGATTCTCATTACTTACCTGGCATCTTCACTAGAATATAAGTGGGAGATTTATAAAATATGTTCATTACATGTTCATCTGTTTCCAAACAAACTTTTCCAGAAGGTGCTCATTTCATTTCTGCATACAAGCTTTTCTTCTGCATCCTCATCTACTCCTTGGCTAGACAATTAGCACGTTGGCCAAACTCTGTGTGGACCAATGACACATTCTAGAGCAAGCGCTCTTGATTAGGAGCCAGCAAATGGAGAGCTCTAAATCTGAATTTGACACAGCATTTCTGTGTGACTAGGATAAAAAGCTTGAACTATAATGATCTCTGTTTCTTTCTCTCTTCCACGTTATAAAACTTTATCAACTTGAGGTTGGACTATGACACTCTACAACTAATTGCACTTCCAACTAGTGGTATCTCAGTTTAGAAGATATTCACTTCTCGTCCTCTGAGTACATTTGCTCCCATAAATATTTCTAGTTTCCAGTGGTTTCTCTTAAGCTCTCTAAGAACAAGTTCTCTATTTTCTACTCAATTCAGCCCAAGCCTGGGCTAGTGTTTATGCTAAGAAGTTTTCTTTTACTATCTGATTCTCTATTACCTCAATTATAATTTACTTTTCTTCCCGTTTAGGGTTAGTTTTCTTATAGAAGGATCATTTTCACATAAAAAAGTAACATGATCCCATTTGCTTTGCTGCAATATAATCCTTATTTTCATGTTCAAACTATTAATGTTTAAAACTGTAATCTAGACCTCAGGAAAACATTTCAATTTGAATTCAGTTGCTAATTATTTCTGAAATGGAGCAACTCTTGGGAATTTAGAATCTAAATACATGGGTTTAACTCATAAAATGTAGGCGTGAAATGGAGCAAATAGTTTTTTGCTGTTGTTTTCCAAGGAATCACTCATCCAAGCTTGTTAGCTTTCTGTAAAGTCCGAATGAATGAATGAAACACAGATTCCTTAACTCTTTAACCCAGGAACCCTGTCTGACCTTTGTCCCTCCACATGCTTCACAGAATTTATTTCACATCTGTAATCATGTAGACTGCTCTGACAAGTTGGATTCTGGTTCCTTCTCTCTAACCCACAAGCCACTGTAACCTGAGGTTGCAGAGTTCACTGCAACCTTAAGATGTCTCTAGCCTGTGTGTCTTGCTATGAGAATTGAAAGCATAGCAGCATCTGCTATAGGTAAGCGTTGACAGATAAAGGATGTCATTTGACAGAAAACCAGAAGCTTCAGTGTCTTGCAAAGAGATAACCTTAGAAAATATCAGAGACCAAGTTGTCAGGGCTGAGAGAATGCTCCCTGGTACTTGCTAACACGCTGCTGCTTGAGCTGAAGCAGCCTTAGCCAGCTCTTTAGTCTAGCTGGGAATGACGCAGCGTAAGAAACCCCTTGTAGAAAGACACTAGGTTCTGTAATTAATGATCATCTGTGAAGTAATGAGCAAATTAAAAGTGCTGTGATAGTACCCGGTTCCATTTGCTTTCTCTGGTATATTATCGGATAAATACTCTCCCAACATAGAGCACAGCAAGTCTCCCGACCTTTTTCTTCTTGATCTAACAATAAAACCCATTCATAGGCATTAATTAATATTTATTATTAGCACTTCATTACTCTCTATAGTCTCAAAGCCCTTTATCAACATTTAATCATCAATCTGGACAGTCACTGTGTCATCCATATTTTTAGAAAATGGCTGTGAACCCGATGGCAGACTGCGAATTAAACAGTCCTGAAAAGAAAGGAAAAAAACTCTGAGCTCTGCTTTCGAAAGACAGTTGGTTCCAATGGAAAAGTCCAAGTTACGATGGTTCTTGCTGAATTCCCATTGTCTGACCCTCTCTTATTGAGCAGCAATCACGGTGATTAACAAACCAAACCAAACCAAACACTGGCATGTTGTAGTAATAATTAGCAAGGAGAATCATCTAATTATCAACATGGTCTTTTGGGAATCATTTGTCACCTGCTAAAGCTTTCCTTTGGGTACACTTCTCAGACTAGAAATTGGATGCTTACAAACAAGGCCTTTAGACAACAAGATGTGGTTTAATTTCTAGGGAGTTTGGATGTTGTGTAATCATAATATAATTAAAAGCGTAAAATCTTATGCTAATGCCAATTCTCATTTTCATTCAGACTGGCACTCTTACAGAAGATGGACTGGACCTCTGGGGGACAGTCTCGACTGCTGACAACTGGTAGGCACTTTAGTGAAGATGGACTGTGTGACTGGGGAAGGAGGGGGACTCCCTTGGTGATGCTCAAATCCAGCCTTCTAGTGTTGAGGGATGAATGTCACATAAAATATATATAGTAATTGGCTGGAACCAGTTCCCAATTATTCTAACTTGTTAAATGAGTTCTAAGTTCAGAAAAAGGCAGGCAAAGTCATCGTTCCAACTCCACATGAGAAAATGGAATAGAATGAATTGGATGACTGATAGTTGAATGAATTAAACAGAGGAACCAAGAGTAAAATCAAGACCATGCTTTATTAAAAACTGCATATACTTCTTGGGAGGGTGTCATGGTGGCGGGTCCAGAACAGAAGAACCCTGTCTTCTCCCTCACCGAGTTCAGACTCTAGTGGGATGAACAGGTGTACCTGCCTTATCCTCTTACGATGAAGGCGCAAATATCAGAACAGAGAAGACAATGTCGTCGGATGCCTGATATAACATGCCGTCCTGAATTTTGCACTAGCAGTGGATAGAAGGTCGAAATTAACTTGGTGAACGAGTGGCTCATGGAAACAGAAATTGAGATTGAGACAGGTTTTAAAGGGTGTGTGCTTAGTATCTTTACAGACACAGGTTAAGACCTGGCACTCAGGAGGGGAGAAGGCAGGCAGAAAGGCTGCCCCAGAGTAGAGTTAAGAGGGAGGCAGTGTCCCTGGTGGTAAACTCCTAGCTCCTTTCCCTGTAGGCTGAGACCTGCCTTTGCCAGTCTGAGTGGAGGGGCCTCTACATGTCCGTGACCTCTACCTTTAAGTTCTGGGTACTTTCCCTGGGCTCCAAACCAGCTGAGGTTGCTGTCATCAGGGTCACTCAGTGGCTCTCTCAGAAGGGGATGGGCCAAGTTCAGCACTGACGGGGTAACAGCAGATGGGCAATGCCATGTCGCAGAAGATGCTGGGCTGGGTCTGTGACCCACCTGGGCTCCAACTCTACTCAAGTGTCTGTGCTTCTGGCTGCTTACATCATGTTGGGCTTTTGTCCAGACAGGCATGACTCTATTGTCCAGGACAAAGTGAAAGAGGATAAGGTTGCTTGCGGTCTCCAGCCCTCTTCTTCCCCTTGTCACTAGGGCTCTGAAGATTTAGCGGAAGCAGAAACAGTTAGATCCAAGTACTGTTCAACTCAAAGATGGGGAGAAAGGAAGGTAAAACAGCCTGCTGTCAAAGTAGAAAATGAGTTTGAGGTTCTGGATGCCCATGCCAGGAGATCAAGGAAAGAAGGGCTAAGGTCCAAGAACTGGCTAGTGAAGAATATTTCAGATTCCACCCAGGCTCTTCAGTGAAGGAAAGAGTAACCACTGGCTTCCTACCCAACCTGGTGGGCCTCAGGCCATTTACTGGTGCCAGCTCTGAGCCTCCCAGTAATACTGCCACCATGTGGCTGCAAGTCCCCTGTCAAAAGTCCCTGTGAAATGGTAGCATCTATGGGCATACTCTGTTGACAAGGAAATCCACATGCAACTCAAAGGAAGACTTTATCAAGAGCAGCCTGCAGGCAGAATTAGAGAGAAAGGAAACCCAGAGAGCAAGGACTAAAGTGTAGAACTAGCAAGAGTTTGAACTTGGCTCTGGAGGAGCTGGTCCTAAAGGACAGGATGAGAGTAGATCCTGTAAGTGAACATAAAACTGGAGCAACGGACAGGAATGTGAATGCCACACTCAGAGGAGTTTCACTTTCATCATGGGGAGCTATTAAAGGTTTTCAGTCTAGGGTTAGAAATTCTTGAAGTTCCACCTGAGTAAGATTTAAGAGGAAGACTGAAAAAATAATTCTGTTGAAAATCTTCTCTACCAGCTTCCAGGAAGTCCACAGCTTTGCCTCAGGCCAGGCTTTGCCGTGGGGCCCGCTGTGTGCTGCCATGACCAGCTGCCACTCTCTGATCCTTCTTGATGGGACCATCCAGGGAGACCCACTGGACCTCAAAATGTTTGAGGGCACCAACTGGGTAAGATGATGGTTTCTTGTATCAAAGGATGAGCACAACTTGAAGTAATTCTTATTGTGAGTGCCGATGTTTTTCTAACTTGGATTGAAACCCAGAGAAGATTCATAATAATTTATGAATGCAAGCCTGGCCCTAACTGAATTTTCCAGCATCTGCTCCAAAGAACTCTGTTAATGAAGACGACATGGCATAGGTTTTCATGATCAAATGCATTTGGGACCTGCTATTTAAGCTAAGTCCATTTCTTGACTGTAGGATTTCTTTAAAAGACTGTAATACGTTTGGAAGATTCAAGAGCGAATGTGATATGCAGCATTTACCAAATCTATCTGACCACATAAACCTTATTCATGGGCCAAACGTGCTACAAATATTCTCCAAACATCCTCAGAGAAACAGTAGTCTGAAGCAGTGTCCTCCACAGAGTAGCCACAAGCCATCTATGGCTACTGAGCACTTAGAATGTTATTTAAATTTAAATGTTATTTTATTCATTCAAACTTAAATAGCCACAAATGGCTGGTAGCTACTCTAATGAACAACTAGACATCAAACTGTAGGACTCTCAGTCAAACTGGTTCTAAGTTATGAACTGAGTGAGAATGACAGTGGAAGGCAGTAAACCCCCTCCAGTGTCTGTCGCGATGTAGAGGGCAGATCTCCTGCCTCCGCTGCCCTCTAACTTTGGACTCTAAATTCAGAACTAAAACTCTGACTGTGTCTCATCGAGGTGTTTGGGACAATCATGCTTCTCTCATTGACTTACCAGGCCTGAAACCTTGGGCCTCAATGTCCACCAGGCCTGAGACCCTGAGTCTAAAGGGATTGTGTCCATGGTAAAATGGCCAACAGTGGAGTTTTCATTAATTAATTCATTATTAATTACATCCTTCTCCCAAAAAGTTTTCAGGCTTCTTGCTCTGACATACAAAACACAGAACAGCATGTGAGTAGAGTTGAAAAGAAATAGAAAAATTTCAGGGTCACGAAGAACACTGCACCAAGAGGATAATTTAAGGATGTATATAGGAAAATCCTAGCTTCCTAGAGACCAAAATGATAAAAGGGAAACCTAGTAAATGAAGAAATTTCTAGTATCAGTGAATTAAAATAAGAGCACATACTTTTCTGGATCTTAATGAAGAGGACTCATGAGAGTGTAACAAAGCAGTGTGCTTATCAACATACGGAATGAACATAATGACATTTCCCAAGGTCATCATTACTATACGTGACATTGACCCCAACTGTGGTAGTGCCCCTTGCCCGTCAGAAGAGGATGGATCTGTCTGTATAAATGACCGACATATACACACTGAGATCTTGTTTGGGAACATAGATCTGTAACATCTCTCTTTCAGAACCTCTGGGTACCCTCGTGGGGCTCAGGTAGAGACGATGAAAAAAAAACTAAAAAGAACAACTGTATAAAGATTTCTTCCTCCTCTTAAAAAGAAGGAATTGTTGTGTCCACCCTATAAAGCATAAAAGTGTGAAATTATTAACTGCGTTTAAGTTTGTGTGAGAAGGATTTCCATGTTCAATATCCTTTGGAAATGAGGAAATTTAAGCTAAATATAAGGTAGAGAAAAATGTGCTTATAGACTCTAAGAATGTTAGCACTAAAAGGAATGTCAGAACTTATTTCAGAAGAAATTGAGATTGATTTAAAGAAACATCCCCAAGATTAAGTAAGTGACAGAGTGGAGATCATTGTCTTCTATTTTCTGACCTCTACTATTTATATCTCTGACTGCCTTTCCTGTATTTTAGGTAAATCATGGTTTCTCAGATGCTATAACATCTACCGTTGTGACATCCTAAGAACGCAAACCATTTTCAAACGTGTTTTCTAATTTGCAAGCAGCTACCTTCTTCACTCTCTAGCTAACTCACTGGGTTAGTAGCATGGACACAGAATGAGAAAAAGTCCCAATCTTATCTCAAGACTCAATCTCAACTCATTTGAAAACCAATGTACTCACCATTTTAAAGAGCACACCCCCACTTAGAACCTCCTCCAACTTCTAGACCCACCATTTCAGAGAACTTGGGTCTGTAGCTCGCACTTCCTCCATCACTTACTACTTAAACGGTAGTCACGACATGTATGGCTTTTTTACTGTCTACAACAAAGTCCTTAATAGAAATCAACACAGCAGAAACTTGACCATAAAAGTATTAAGATAATTGACCTCAAAGAGAAAATATGTGATAAGGGCTTTGGAAAAATTCAAGTGCTATGAAAATGGGAGAGAATTATTTCTTAGTCTTTTTCTCTGAGGAATTTTCTGAGCGTTTTCATTTAAAAACAGATGATGGCAGATTGTAAAGTAGAGTTGTGTGAAGAAAGGATGTCAGACTCCAATATAATAATCAAACCAGGACCCAAGGCCAGTCAGGTATGTTTGCTTCTTTCAGTCTTACAGCTCTTTCCCCTTAAAACTGGTGAGACTCCTCTGGCTTTTCCATATTTTTATATTCCTATTATTTTTCCCTATCCTAATAGTGGTCATAGCTAGTTTTCTCATTCCTTCATTCCTAATGTATCTATTCATTTTTTTTTTTCCACCAACACTCACCGAGAACCTTTTATGAACGGGGTGCCGAGGGAGAGAGTGATTTCAAATCTAGACATGGAAGCTCATAGGAAGATCAAGAGAGGTGCAAATAAGTACCCTTCAATGTGCCAAGTCTGATCATGAAAGTTGAAGGAACAGTTGCAGGAGTCCGGAGGTGGAAATGAATGCTGTTTCTAGGAGAAAGAAGTACCCCAGAGGGCTAACCTGTGAGCCTGGCCTGGAAGGTGATTAGAACTTCTTCAGGTAGACAAGAGGAAGAGAGATCAGACAACTTATAAGGGAATTGTTTTCAAGGCAGCAAGAAAAAATATCAACATTGTGGCAAACTGACCTCTTCCTGATGTCCCTGGGCTCACTGCAGAGTTAGGCAGCCACTTAGCCGTACGTCTCACTTAAAAGTTGAATCTCCCCCTTGATGCACTCACAGAGTCCGGTGGAGGCCATCACCATCTTGCGCCAGTTCCCCTTCTCCTCCAGCCTGCAGAGGATGTCGGTTGTCGCTCAGCTGGCAGGGGAAGATCACCTCCATGTCTACATGAAGGGGGCACCGGAGACGTTGGCCAGGTTCTGCAGAACTGGAACAGGTACTGAAACTTTTGTCTTCCATGAAGTAAAATCTTTGAAGAGCTCAAATACATAAGTAAACACACTTAAATCTATGAATGTGGAGATTGTCTCCTGAGTGGATAGGAAATGAGCCCAGATCAGATAAGGCAATGGTGATCATTTCAAGGCAAAGAGACAACTGTAAATATGTGGCCATGGTCCAGCAAACCAAACTCAACCACAGTGAAGGATCAGGGGAGAAGATGTGAAACAAGCAGCAGGAGCTTGAACAGGAAACCACTTGGGGATGGAGAACCTGCAAGGATGAGAATGAGAAGCATTCAGGGTAGGTTGACCATATTTCCTTGAAACAAAAATGGGACATTGGAAAGGCAAAAATGAGATGGGGTTATGTGCCAGTGACTAAGGGAAGGGGAGGCAGAGCAATTGAGCAGGAATAGAGCAGCCAGGCCAGCAAACACCAAGCGCCATGGATGCTGATGTCATAGCAATGAGTATGGTATGGCCCGACTTCATATAAATGGTCAGGGCTGGTGTGAGGAATTTTGGTGTCTTAGGTGGAAACCAAATTTAGCACCTCTATAACACCCACTCTAAATGTCCTGCCTAAAACCATCCCAGTGCCAGAAATAACCACCACAGTGTCAGAGGTAATAGTGTCAAGAATAACCCCCACAGTACTTACTTGTGGCTACAGTGTTCTTCTCCCTTTGAAGAAACAGGTGCACATGGGGTGGGGGGGTAATCCTTTCCCTGAGACTCCTGTTTCCTCACCAGGGGCGGGAACAGCAGTAGTGGCAGTGGCCCACCACAGTCAGTACAGCCAAGGGCCGTCTTTAATGCAGGGTAAAAGGGGCAGCTGCTTTTGAGCCCCTTCAACAGACTGGGTCCAGGGCAGCTCAACTTCCCCTTTTGGTCTGCATTAAAGATCATCCTCGTTTATGAAAATGGGATAAGATTGACATTTATATTAAAACAACAGAATGGTCGGGAGATATGAAAAAAACAGTACTGCCTCATTTAAAACAGTATATAAGGTGAGCCTAATTCAGAGGTAACCAAAGAGATGGGTCTGGATACTGGGCTCAATCTATAAATCAGTGCTCCATCTATTCTGGACCTGGCACCACTTCTGAGACTTTGGACACATTGATGGAAGAATATAGAAAAGATAAATCTTTTAGGAAAAAAGTGATTAGTGTAAATTTGATGGTATTAGCACAAGGCAATTGATCACTCATAGCAATTTCATCTTTCTTGGCCAGATTTTGAGCTGATTTGTATTGTTTTTTAGCTTTAAAAACATATGTACTCTCTAAGCGACAAACCAGATTTATAACTAGATTGTTGCATTCAAATGAGTTCATTTGGATAAAATAGGCCTTTTTTCTCCTGATTTTCATCTACATTCTCCTTATGATTGCTGATAGCCATCAACTGGTGCACAGAATTCTAGATTTGGCACATGATTACTTTAACTCTTCTCTCAACTTGGAGTCTTTTTTACTTTAGAAATACCCTCTTTTTTTCTCACTTTGATCTTCCTCATAGCTCCCTATAATTCTATCCTTCATGGATCAGCACCCTATAGTTTGCTGTTATTCTTTTTTTAGCCATATAAACACAGGTATCTTCTTAAAATTTTAACTGGTAACTATGGTCCCTGCTCTATCAGAAGGATTTGGGTCTGTCAAGTGTCATCATTTCTTCTTCTTATAGTTCTTCCTAGTGTCCTAACAGCTGCTCCTTGACAAGGGCTAAATCACCTTAATTGACTTCTCCTGAGCAATTTCTGTGTTTAAGAGAAAGAGAGAGCTAAGAGCTTCCTTGAAATTAGATCCCCACCTCCAGGATTATTTTTTAAATTATAGTAAGTCTCAACGGAGACACAAAGATCTACATTCCCCTTATATTATAATGGGTACATTGAGGTGTGGAAGATAGACTTAACATGCTCAAGGTCAAAAGTTAGTTGGCAGTAGAGTGGAGAGTGGAGACTAGAACTCAGGTACCTAAGTCATTATGTCTCCCTTTCTAATATTCTAATAGGTATGTTATAAACCAGAAAGATTTTATAAGTATGTTAACATTAGTTATGATTACCATGCCAAAACACACAAATGCTGGTATTTATCATCTTTATCTAATGTAAGGATTGACAAGTTCTTCTGCAAAGAATTAGATAGTAAATATATTAGGCTTTGCAGGCCCCACTATATTTGTCTCAACTTCTCAATCCTGCCATCATAGCCCGAAAGCGGTCATAGACACACAACAAATAAATGGGCATGACACTGCTCCAATAGAACTTTATTTAAAAAATAAGCAAGGGGCCAGTTTGACCTGTAGTACTCTTTATTGGACATCCAGTTCAAGACCAGTTCATCTTTGGAAGTCATTTCTGTCAAAATAGTAAGAATACACTGATGAGGTTGTTTGTGATATTTAGCCGATGTCTGGAAGAAATAAGTAATAAGAATACACTGTCAAAGTAAGAAGAATACACTGATGAAGTTGTTTGTGATCTTTAGCTGAGGCTGTCATTTTTCTGTTAAATCATGTTTATGGACTAAAAGTTAAGAAAATGTACAATGTTCACATTCCATTGTCTTCTTAGGAGTCGGACAGCCTTCCATGTGAATTTACATTTATCTCTTTCCTTTCTTCTGATAGTGCCCAAGAATTTCACAGAAGAGCTGAGGAATTACACAGTGCAAGGCTTCCGTGTCATTGCCTTTTCCCATAAAGTCTTGAAGATGGGGAACCTTTTAGAAGTGGAGAATTTAACCAG
This sequence comes from Solenodon paradoxus, assembly GCA_004363575.1. Taxonomy (NCBI): domain Eukaryota; kingdom Metazoa; phylum Chordata; class Mammalia; order Eulipotyphla; family Solenodontidae; genus Solenodon; species Solenodon paradoxus. Next base: position 22,238 of record RJWH01002743.1, read on the forward strand.
GTAAGGAACTCAGAAATCAGAAGTAGGACAAGCTCAGTGTGCGTGAATTGAATAGGGACCTGGAGATGGATAGATGGACAGTTATCACCAGGAAGGATCTAAGAGATGGAGAGGAAATTTTATTCAGTCCCCTAACTCAAAGACTGGCAACCATAAGCTAGTGTGGAGAGGACTTACTCAGACCACAGTGCTGGCAGAACCAAGATGGCCATTGAGCCCTCATGACTTCCAGACATCAGTGACTTATCTCTGCCCCAAATTCCAGCATTCAACCAAAATAATCAATCCTCCTTCAACCCAGACACCTTATGTGGTGTATTGACTTGAGGGGTGGTATATAAAAGGGGTGAGAGAAGAAATTGAAACTTTAAAGGATTTCTAAAATCCTTTAGACTTTGTTCTTATCGAGGTCAATTGTATACTTCGCTCAGAGGCAGTGAGGCTAGTGAGTAAAATTGAGTTCCTAATATGAAATAGAATTCCTTATATTAAGGGGAGGATAAATGGTCCTCACTAGAGGAAAATCTATAGATTGTTCCTTTCACTGTTTTTCAGTTTTTAAAGGTTATTTTTGAGTTGTCTATCACAGAGGAGTAAAGAAATACTGTGAAAAATTGAATAACAAGTCAGCTATGTGTTACTTGTTTTCAACTTTGTGTTGCTGGTTTGGAGATCCTCATTGATATACAATTAGCCTCTCTGCTTAAAATATGGATATCCTTGGTTCAACATTGCTATTCACAGCCTAAGTCCGTCTACTCCAATATAATCAGTAATCAGGGTCCCTTCCTTATATTGTGTCTACATCGTCATTTGTAAAATGTAGGATTAGATGATCTCTCAGGAGCTTTTCAGCTATGACATTTTAATCTTTTAAGCAGAATCACAAAGCTCATTTTGGAAAATGTGAAAAGCACTTTCAGATTTAGCTTTCACAGTGTTAGCTGTTCTTGTGCAATGAGAAAGTCTCATAAAACGCAGGATTTTGTCATTTTTTTTTCAAGACACAATTTCAATAATGGAAGTTAAGGTCATATATAAAGAAAAGATTTATGTAGCTAGTCATGGAGTGTAGACACGACCCAGCTGCCTCCTACCAATGCAGTAGGGGTGTTTTCATTAAAAAGCCACTAGTGACACAGACGTGATTATAAATATAACAGAATAAGAAAATGAGAACAAGACGTGTTGATTTTCAGCCATCTCAGGTTTTCCCAGAGACTATCAGGGAAATATCATTTTGCTTCTTTAATCACCATTTTTAAACAAAGTAATAAAACAGGGTTTTGATTTTTTTTTTAGAATGAAGTTATATTTAGCAAAATTTTCCAATTAAAAAAAATCAAGAACATCTAAAAACTGGTGTCATGAGAGACAAGTAGAAAATTTCTTGAGGTGATTTAGGAAAAAAAAAAACAACCAAAACTCATAAAAAATGGAAATACTTTATCAAAATTCATCCTTTAATTTGAAAATTTAGCAAATTTCAATTGAACTTGATAATGTGTTAGAATGCTCATCAAGAAGTGGATAAGATAAAATCCTTGCCCTCATTGTCAAGTAGTAGCAAATGCCCTGATTGGGAGGAGAGGGAGAAATCAGATTTAGAGGATGAAAAATAAGAGAGAATACCATTTTGCTTGGAGTGATCAGGGAAGTCCTCTGAGAGATGACATTTGGACAGAGATTAGAGAAAAGTCAGAGGAAGCACACTGCAGCAGTAGGAAGAGTGAGGGCAAAGGCTCTGACATAAGATTTTGCTAGAAATGTTGTAGAATAACAAGAAGTCCAAATGTCTGAAGCAGTGAATCAGAGCACGGGGTTGTAAAATAGAGACATAAACCAGAATAAATTGGGGAGAAGATCTGGGGATTTTTTTTAAAGATTCCCTTTAATGAGAAAACATTAAGACACTATCTATAATGGAAACTCATGAGGTAAAATCATGGGATTCTAAGACATTTTGTTTAAAGGCAAATAATATTTTGAAATATTCTCTGAGATCACTAGTGCAGGATTCATTCAAATGTGAGTCCTCACCAAAGTGCCTAATATAACATTTATAGCAGAGAAGTTATTTAGTGAATTTTTGAATGAAGGATGTGAACTTTCGGTCTACTCCAAGAGAAGTTTCTTTACTGTGTTCGCATTCAAGTTTAAATTATTTTTGTCAAGAAATTCAACTCTAATTTGTCTCTTAAAACAGGTCTACTGTCCATGAGTTCATTTCCTCTCTATCCCAAGTTTTGCTACCATGATAGAAAATAAACAATATCAAAGAAATCTAGAGAAGCTGTAAGTGCAGATGAGAGATTTCTGTACATTTCTGTCAAGTATAAAATCGATAGGGCAGTGGTGGGTGGCTCAGTAGGATAGAAATTACAGCCTCCCCCATGCTAGACACAGAGATGGTGAGATGGTCCCTGCAGGAACCTGAAGAGGTTGAGATTCAGATAGGTCATGTCTTATGGGAGATGGAGGTGAGATTCAGGACAGAAGATGGGGGATTTCTTGACAATTGCAAGAAGGTTCTATTCCTATGTCTCCCTCTGATCTTAACTCCATTCTGAGCAAATAAAAAGGAACAATGAGAGCTCAAGTTGCTCTTGTTCCATAACTTTGCTTTTAAAAAAGTCACCGGCAATTTCTTCCATTTCAGATGAGAATTACTACATAATTAATATAACACAACTAGACACCAGGTCTCCAATTTTACGTTCTGAAAACTCTTTAAGTCCCTCACAAATGGCATGTGTCTGCTACAGGGTATAGATGGAGACTGAAATGAATGACTCCCTATCAACTCTTCTGAGTGTGTTCTAATAAGTGGATAATAAAATGGAATGATTATAACCCCCAAAAGGGCCTTGGAAAATAAAAATACGTGTGATTAATAAAAGAAATTGAAAGCCAGCAGAAAGTTGGAGGATAAACCCATTGTTTAAAAAAAGTAAAATTGAAAATTGGAGGAAGTAGCTAAAAGAGATAAAAGTAGGTACCTCTGGGGAGAAGAGGAAGGGGTGTAGGTGATGTGGAACATGGACTGTTGGCTTTGTTTTTAAGAAAGGAAGGAAGGAAGACAGGAAGGAAGAAAGGAGGGAAGAAAGGAAGGAGAGAAGGATGGAAGGAAGGGAGGGAGGGAAGGGTGGAGGAAGGGGAATAAGAAACATCTTTAGTTAGTTGTTCATTTTGTTTTTCCACCCAGGCCCTGGTCTTGAACCTGGGTCCTTGGGCTTTACATGGTCCACACATCTGTGTCTCAGCCACCTGAGCCACAAGAGCACACCCGAGGGATTACTGGTGTTTGTTATAAGTGTTCGGGTTCTTTTTGCTTTTTAAAACCTATTCATGTATTACATTATGAAACATAGAAATTTTAAAAAAGAAATAAATCCAACTGCTGAGACCACATGGATATTGCTTTAATAGTGACTTTCCCCTGAATCCAAAGAGAGAAGGTGGAGTCAGAGTTAACATTTCTGGGACTTCTCATACTGGAGAATCGTTTGAAAAAGGAAACCAAACCAGTCTTGCAGGAACTGAACAAGGCCCGCATCAGGACAGTGATGGTTACGGGTATGTGTTTCTGGAGACCTGACCAACTGAATGCATTTCAGGTATTAAAAAATGATGACCTGAGCTGCTTTGGACTGTTTCCCCTCCTGTCTCCCCACATGTATGTCTCCCTGCATGTGGACCCTAATCCCCTTTTGCTGTCACCCCACAAGTGAGTCCTCCTTAACTCCTCCCCTGAAAATCACCCCTGCTGGAAGACTGCATGGGGCTCCTTGCTGGGGGTCCTCGACCTGGCCCTCATATTAACTATTATGTGCTGGAATACAAAGAGTCACCTTGCTGGATCAGTAAGAAGAATATTTGCTGCCATTTTTTTAAAGCCTCTTGGAAAACTTTTTCAAGTGAAGGGTCTTATTCACACAGACAAGAACAAAAAGACCACAGCAACTCAGTGAGTTCATTTGGCTGAGACTAAAGGAAAAATGCTTTGCTATCAAGTGTGTTACACTGTGGTGCAGTTACTTGAGAAGAGGTGTAACTCCCCCAATGCATGTAGCTCCTGATGATGAACTTTTCTTTTTTAAGGAAAGGTGCAGGAAGGAATGAAGGCCAGCAGAGACAAGTAGGAAGAGAGAGGAGGAAGAAGCATTTTGTTTTGTTTAATTGTTTATTTAATTTTATTTAGTTGTTCATCTTGGTTGTTTCCCCTGTCCTGGGACATGAACCTAGGTCCTTGGGATGCATATGGCTTTCACTGGCCAAAGGTGGCAGACCCAACAGCTACTCCAGCAGGGTGGGCCCCTGATGATGAACTTTGAAGTCAGGGACTATCTCATGTTTGCTTTGTCAAATCCCCACTCTTCCTACCCAGGATCTGAGCATTGCTAGTAGGATCACAGTAAATATTTAAACACAAGAATATGTGTGTTCTCACCAAGAACCCGAGTGAGACCTCCATGCAAAGGGCGTGACGCCTTATGGACTTTTGCCAGACACCCAGCAAAGCCCAGCCCCACGTGTTCTTTTCTCTGCTTAACTGGACCCCAGATCCTAAGGACAGCTTTACATTTTCAGACTGGGCTCATGTCACATTCACCACATGGGCCTGTCAGTTTCTTGGGTGCTCATTTGCACGTATTTTGGAAATACGTGCTCTCAGGAAACAATGTTAGGTGTCCTAGGAGGGAGCTGCAGACATAGAGTTTGTCCACTAGGGGCAGACAGACGTGGGCAAAAAGAAAGAAAAAAAGCTTATGAAATAAAGCAAAAGGTGATAAATTGCCTCCCCAAAGAGCCTCAACAAAGTGGTAGCTTGTTGCAAAGACAGAGAACTCACTTCTGGTTTCTGAGAAGTCGATACCTAAATCAAACTGGCTTTCTTTATCATCTAGGTGACAACCTTCAAACAGCCATTACTGTTGCCAAAAACTCAGGAATGATCCCTCGAGGGAGCCAAGTGATCCTTGTTGAAGCCAATGAACCAGAAGGATCTCTTCCTGCCTCCGTGACCTGGCAGCTGGCGACCGCCCAGGAGTGCGGACCTGGGAGGAAAGTGAGCACATGTTAGAACCCTCGCTGGGCCTGTCCTGATGGGTCACAGGTCTGGCCCTGGGCCGCCTTAAGTTCTGTGGGTTAATTATGCATCATGGTTTGCTGGTCTTTCCATTGTGATGTAACATGATTATACTTCCGTCCATAAAACTTAAGAAAGCAGAGATATTCCTGAAGAGCTGCTGTCAAATGAATGCCTTTTTATTCTAGGAAACCTGCATTAACATTGGAAAAAATTCAGAGTCCGATGGAGAAAAAGAGAGCTGTTACCACTTTGCAATGAATGGGAAATCATACCAAGTGATATCTCAGCATTTCAAGAGCTTGCTTCCAAAAGTAAATACTGGAAGATGAAATTCTGTTCCTCAAATTAGTGAGTCAAAATTGGGGAGGAGAGTAGTGAATGATGATCAGGGAGGTTGTCTCAGAAGAATGGAGAGTAAACACCCCTCAATGGGGTCTCTGCTCCCATAGAAGTTTCCAGGTCCCTCCTCTGCCTACCTGCACAACGTATTGGCCTCCTCTTCAGACACTGAGCCTCTCCCACTGTGACCAGTTCCAGCCAGCCCCTTCCCCCGCCTTCCCTCCCTCCCCAGCAGGGAGAACCTTCAAACAAGTTGTCTGATATGTGGGTCGCTTTTCTTTGAAAGTCACCAACTCATGTCAAGCTGAGCTCTATTCCCCTTGCTGTCTGAATTCTTAAATTACAGCAGGAGGAAACAACAGCACCGTGGTTTATTGTCAAAATCATTTGTTATCTTGTCCTCTGTGTCTGCTTTAAAGTAGTATCGGTCAGGCTTGTGCCGTCACATGAAGGAGATAAGTATGACAGAAGCGCAGGGCAGTCACCATCTGGTAGCAATGCCTTAAAAATTCTGATGCCTCCTTGTCCAGGACCAGAGACTCCCGACCCCAACAATGTCTTGGATGCTGTTAGTCCGCTTCCTCATTGTAGAGTGGGGACAGCTGAGACACAGAGAGGTTGAGTCATTTGTCAAAGATGTGCCTAGCTGGTTGGGACAGAACTGAGAACAAAGGCTTGTTTTTGCATTCCCATCTCTTGCTGTCTTATCAGCCCATGCTGGGACTGTGGAGTCAGTGTCTAGTAAAAAGAACTGTATTTCCTGAAGCATTTTTACCCCATAGGCTCTGCTGCTGCTTCTTATTAATTAGAGATCATCTCCTCTTGAAACAATATCCTGGAAAGAACCAATCAAGTTGTTATGAAGACTGGAAGTGAAAGTTAATTTGTTTTTTTAAAGGAAAGGTACAGGTAGGGATGAAGGTTAATAGGTAGACAAGCAGAAGGAGAGAGAAGAAAGAAGCACTTATTTATTTTTATTTAGTTGTTCATCTTGGTTGTTCTTCCCTGACCCGGGATGAGGACCCAGGTCCCTGGGATGCACGTGGCCTGTGCTCCCTCCAGAGGTAGTTGGCCAAACCATGACTCCACCAGGGTGCGCTGAAGGCTAAATATTAAAGTGTTAAATTCTCTTATTTCTTTTTCCTGACATTTTGTCTAAGGACCTTATCACCCCATGCTATATTAAAATGATGATCCGAAGTGATTTTTTAGGGGTATTCTTTTCTTTACAAAGGGTTTTTTTTCCCCAATCTTAATGTAATCTTAATGTTTTTCTCTTTAGATTCTTGTCAATGGAACCATTTTTGCAAGAATGTCTCCTGGGCAGAAATCAAGCCTTGTTGAAGAATTTCAGAAGTTAAAGTAGGTGTCATTATAGGAAAGAGTGTACTCATTACCTACTGCTGTGGAACATATCATTCCAAGACTCAGTGACTTAAAACAACACCATTTATTACCTTACATTGTCATGGGTCACAACTGCGGATGTGGCTTATCTGAGTCTTCTGATTCAGGACGTCTCTCAGGCTTTAAGCAGGTGTCAACCCTGACTGGGCCACCCAAGCATTTGAGAGGAAGGATCTGCCACCAACACTGCTCGGTGGTTCTTGGCAGGATTCTGGGCCTGTGATTGAAGACTCTTTGTTTAACTGTCTGATGGACAAATGCTATTCTTCATTCATTGTCACAGAGGTCATTCACCAGACAACTCGAAATGTGGCAGCTGGCTTCCCTTATCATGAGCAAGCAAGAAGAACGTGAAGATGGCGGAAAGGAGAGAAAGGGTCACTATCTTAGAAGTGATAGCCCATTCCTTTTGCTGTAATCTTTTCATTAGTAGCAAGTCAACTAGGTCTAGAGTGTGGACTAGTGCGTGCAATGTGTCATGAATACCAGGAAGTAGGGGATCAGGGTGGGCCCTTTGAGAAACTGTGTACCCCAGAGATCACTCATTTTGTGGCCCACACAGCGTATGTTAGAGGAAGATCTCCTGCCTGGATATAGAGAATAGAACCAGTAGGGGTGTGTATAGCTCAGCATGGGAACAATGGGGAAAGTGTATGTGTTAGTGCCTGGAATTATTGAGATTGGCCCATTAGATGATATGTGAGTAATTTCAGGTCCTCTTGGAAAGCAGTGGAAAGGCATTATCATTGTATTTGGCTCTGTCAAGGGTTGAGTATACAGGCTAAAAAAAAAAATTCTTATCTCTTTCAAAAATACAGATAACCAAGTCACATCACAGCAAAACATTTATGACCAGACTTTCCTATTACTGCTGGGAATATTAGAATTTCTGGCTTCAGATTTCTGGGAAGTAAAAAGAAACAGAATAGTGAAACTTTAGACAATTGCTGATAAGTAGTAGGTAAAGTCAGGAACTGATTTATGCTATTATCTTTTGCTGCCTAAGAATTCTTAGGGAAGTTTAAAAAATTTCCCATTAATTTCTCTAGTGCCTTGAACTGGATTAGTAACCAGTCTCTAAAATGACCATTTTCACTTACATAGTGATTATATAATATTGACTAAAGAAAGTAATTTTACCTTTCCACTTGAGAATTTTTTTGCCAACTTGAATGCTTAAGTTTGAAAAGCTACATTTCCCTAAAAAAAAAAAAAAAAAAAAAAAAAAAAAAAATCCACCCAGGAAATTATATGCTATCTTGCAATGAACTGTCTCCTCAATTTCCTGATCTTTCTCTTCATGCTTTATCATTGGCAACATGCATTAAGTTGTCTGAAATTTCTCTGAAGTCAGAGAACACACTAGAATATCTGAGATTCCTCATGTGATACAGAGATGAAATATGCACTTAAAGCCTGAAGAATCAAAGTCATTTTCAATACCTGTATAATCTTGGCCTGTGCATAAACACATGCAAATGTTTATGGGGCAATTTTCATATATGCTAGTTACCTAGCTTGAACTATATGAATTTGTTTACATTTGGCCATTGGTGGGGGGGGTCTATAAATGGCCATTTCATATACATCAACTAATACTAAGAAAATTCTCTGAGAACCTAACTTTTTCCTATATTGATTTTGTTATTTCATGTGTTTTGAGGAAAATTACAGCAAAACCTTTAATAGTGTTTTCATTGCTCAATATCGACGATGTATGACTAACTTAAAGTCGAAGACGGAGTATGCCTTGCATCAGAAATTCCTTCTCTTTGGCAGCAGCTTTAATATTTACTCTTCTATTTATATTGTTGTTTGCATAGCTAACTGGTATAGATGGAGAGCACATTAGCTCATTTACACTCAAGAAACATCAAGAATAGGTATATATTACTCTAGTTATATCTGTTCAACAATTCCCCAGATGTTTCTCACCCTAGTGCCTGAGCTCTAAATTTTGAGCATCAGTCAACAAGCAAACACAGATGGATTTGTTTCTGACCTGTGCCTGTGGTTGAGTGGGAAGCGTGAGGATTATGGCTGCATACTCTTAAGCTTGCTCTTGATGGAAGGACATCTTTTGTAGCGTGTGATCATCTTTGTGGCCGTCCTTATCAGTATCACTGTCATTTCCATGTGACTGATTGACACCATTTAAATAATACAGTGATCTTAATGATCTCATTTCTCTGGGAAAATTTCTCTCCAAGTCACTTTCCTTCAACCTTTTTCCACGGGTCTTCAGGACACACACAGACACACCACGTGTGAGTTAGTTATGATGGAAATTAGTCAAGCGAGGTGTTAAGTCATTAATTTTTCTTGTCCTTTCCCCTGCAGTTATTATGTCGGCATGTGTGGAGATGGAGCTAATGACTGTGGGGTGAGTAGAACTTACTTCTACAAGGCAGGTAGTTTCCTAATATCCCTCTTGAGGACCCTACAATCCCTTGAGGTCTTTTTCTTTCACCTTCTGTTGGCCATCACTTGACCATTTTGCTGTTTATTTCCACCGCTATCTGAGATGGGCTGGAAATGGAGAGGAGTGAAGTGAGCTCATCACGTCAGCTCTTTTCTGGCAATTTCTAGAACAGTAAAGAAAAAAGGGTACTTAGACTCCCGTATTTCAGACCCAGAAGAGACTACAGGAAAGCAGCTTTGAATCTCTCTCCCGTTATAGATAAGGGGATAAGTCTCAGTGGGGTGAGCCCTTTCTTTGCCTGAAGTCACACAGTTGGTAAAGTCTTCCTGACGGTAATGTTTGAAACTGATGGTTGAAGATTTTGAATTATGTGTAGATTGTATTTGTTCCTGCTAACCATCTACACCAGAGTCTGTTTGTCACAGTTGGCCTTTTCCCCTTCCCTTCTCAAGTCTAGAAGTAGTCATGGGATCTCACTTTTTCTTTCTGGTTCTCTTAACTCTCCCTCAGCTCCCTAGCTTGGCCCTTCTTCAAACTTCTTTCAGCTATTGAATGTTATTCATCACCCACTGAGGTAGTGATTTTTATCCTGTTTATTTTGTTCAAATGTTTAAGGCGTTGATTTTTTTCTATTGCAAAAGAAACAATATTACTATATGGATGCATGTAGTTTGAAAGTATGAAAATAGATCTACCATGTAAATATTAACCAAAAGAAAATGTTAGGACTATATTCACATTAGATAAGGATCTTAAATAGAATTACAAGTTATAAAGATGAACATTACAATGCAATAAAAGGGTCAAGTCCAAATAAGCTATAAAAATTATAAATTTATAAAAATCTTAATAGAATAAATTTCAATTATTTGTGCGAAAGTTGTCAGAACTAAAGAGGGTTTGCTTTTCTTCATTATAGTTAAATTCTATTGTGATTGATATTGACTCCTTTAAACATTGTTACATCTTGTAATCTTACCCTATTTTATTCTGATGTTGCTTTTATTGGCTATTATGAATACATTTTTTAATTTTTGTTTCTCAAAAATAAGTTGGTTTTATCGCAAAATTCTTATACTCAGTAAAATCCTATACCAGACCATTTGGTTATAACATACTCAAGCAAAACCTAAATTAAATGATTTGCAGATTACTTCTCATCCACAATAGAAGGCAGTACAAATTGTGTCATCTGAATTCTGAAGCCATGGTTAAAACAGTACCCTACCTTGAAGACTGATGTACTTAAGAAAATGTTTTCAGAATTTGTGGGACAATAGGTGAAGAAGATTGTTATGTGTATATGCGTGTGGTGTGTGTGTGTGTGTGTGTGTGTGTGTGTGTGTGTGTGTGTGTGTAAACAAAAGCCAATTAGATACGACACTTAAGATGTGGATATATTGGTTTTACTTCTTACATTTCTTCTTTCGAAGTTCTGTGGCAAAACTCTGTTTATATTTAGAGACCTATTATGCATTTTCTTGTTTTATGATTCACAAGAAATAGTGAGTTGTTAGTCTGCAGTTCAAAATCAAGAATGAGAACTCATTCCCATTAATTATGTAAAGTTTAGCACAAAATAAAGAAATCACATGCCACAAAGGACATTGTCTCTGCCCCCGAAGAGTTCATTGTCTGGTGGGGGACAGAATTATGCATACACTAGCCCTACCATAAATTATATCATAATTATGGAACATAGATACAAAAATGCTAAGGGAGAAGTGAGGGAGGAGGAAATAACCCAATATTTGTTGAACTTGAATTTAGTGTGTACCAGCTATGATAACCCGGTACTTTGTAGTTCTATAGGACTAAAGAAAATATAAACTCTCATTTTATTCCCCCACAATACTTGTTGGACTAGGGGTTTTCTTACTTCCTAAGGGGCACTAGCTTCTCTGGGCACTTGTGGGGCAGCTCAGTCTTGGTGTGAAATGAAGTGGCCCTGTTTCAGCGCAGTGGCAGATGTCCTGGAGCGAATCTGATGAGTGGGCTATGACTCCTGTCTTCAGTGCAGTGAGGGTGCGCCCCACCCTTCACCTCAGCAGTGAGAGGGCTGACTGCGTCGGGCAGTCTAGGGAAAGGTGAAGACTGGCTGTCTTTTCCCATTGTCCATGAAGATGAGCAGCTAAGTGTAAGAACTGTGATGAACAAATGTGCCTCCCAATGCTGTCATCTTCCAATAGTCTTCTTGAGACTTCCAGTTTCTGAAAACGTCTACACACACACTCAGAGATGCATTTCATACCAGCGTTTAGTTGTTTTTCTTTAGCTGGTGACTGTGGATCAGAGGCGGGAGGGAATTCAGGATGAAGCGGGCAGCACAAGAGATCAGGGGCAGAAGGGAGAACTATTAAACTCTCTCAGGTGAAGAATAGCCTGTGGTGTTTGAATAGCTCTAGCCTGTCCCGAGGAGTCATGGGTGTGACATGGATTTGTTATCCCAGGCTTTGAAAATGGCGCACGCAGGCATTTCGCTGTCTGATCAGGAGGCGTCCGTGGCTTCCCCGTTCACCTCAAAAACAGCCAACATCGAGTGTGTGCTGCACCTCATCAGGTAAGTGCCTTCTTCCTCTTCCACCACGACCAGGACACTCATCATCTGGCTCTGGAGAGAGAGGATTTCACTATGATTTAAAGTCACAGCAGAGGTACAGGTGAGAAGCTAGTGGAGCAGAGGGCAGGGACCACTAGTGCTGGTCGAGAGTGCTGGTCAAAGCCACCGCAGGTGACCTTGCCCAGCCTTCAAGGATAAACAACTGTGCCCTGTGGAAGGCTGAAAGCTCAAGTTGATATTTAAAAACTGATTGCATTCCTCATCCCCCCTCTCCTTTATTTTATCGTTAGAGGCTTCCTGGAGTCTTTCTCTGGAGAGTTGGAGACAGGTGAGGAATAGAGAAGGGACACTCCTTCATGATCCTAAGTGGTGTCATGTCTCCAAGACGCAGACTGGTGAATACGCAAAATGACTGCAGGAAAGCTTCTGCAGTTGATGGGCAATTGTTAGGGGAAGGAAAGGAGTTAAAAACATTTATTTTCCCAGTTTAACACCTTCTTCCCTACTCTCACTTTTGGTCTTGCCTCTACTTAAATATTGTAAACATGCAAGATTCAGCTTTATATTTTGTTCATAAGTCATATTCCCATGCTGTTTCCTACAATACTCGGGGGTAACTTTGGGCCGTCTTCAAGACTTAAGGTCTGGGAGACATCACCAAATCTTATGGTTTATACAAGAAAAGACAACAGCGAAGTTGTCTGATATATATCCTTTGGTACCTCTGAATAGGAAGCTACTGGTCGGAATTATTCGCCGCAAGGTGCCAAATCAACGAGTCAGCTTGATAAAGCTCCCTGAACGTGGATGCCTGCCCCACCACTCTCAGGATTAGCTCCCCTACCTCCAAAATTATTCCTCCTCCCAATTCCCTTGTGACCTGCTTCTGGGGACCATGTGGTCCTTAGAGCCCCCCACTGAGGCACAGAACCTCCCCAAGCCCTTAACTCTTTCCTCTTCTTCACCCCTAGCCAACCATCAACTAGGCACTGTGTTTTACTGACTGGTGTTTTGAAGAGTCTCTCCAAACCCTTCCCTTGCCAACTGTCTTCTTTGCATCAACACTGGATCATGTCATGGCGCCTGCAGAATAAGATTGCTCAGGACCCTCATGCTTTCCATTATCAGTGACTCATGGATCTATTTTTAAATACTGTGCTTGGAAATGCAGTGGATTAAGAATGAGGCAGAGCCTTGCCCTGGAGGACTTGCCTTGCAGTAAGGGATATAAATGGATATAATCACCAGACAGTGAGAGGGGCTCCATAAATTAGGTTTAAGTATATTAACATCCAAACAGCATAGTAATTGTTCCAGTAGTTGATTATTCAAGTTGGATGAGGAGGTTTCAGCTGGGGAGTTGAACTTGCGGACAGCTAGGATTTATAGAAACAGAAGGAGCTGGAAGGAAATGCCAGGTGGGGGAAATGGAAAGCCATGTTTTGAAATGAAGTTTTAATTTGAGGATGCAGGAGTCCAATATCCCCGTTCGGCTGAAAGACTTCTCAGATGGGAGTTGTAGAAATTACACTAGCGCCCCAGGTGTGGAGGCCTAGCGCAGGGAGTTTAAATCCATAATGGTTGTACATGGTGCCTACTTGATCCAGTCCAAACACAGTCGCATTTGAACTTGAGATGCTCTTTTTTCTTACATGCGACCCTATGCACTTAGGAATGCAACATACTCTTTTAAAATACAAGTCATGATGTACAATTTCTCTAGTGGCAGATGGTTTAGTAAGACTTCAGGGCAGAAACTCTGTGCTTTTAGATTTCATATATTCATAAAAATTAGATAAGGTTCAGCTCCGTTAGGCTCATGCACCCCTGCTACCCTGATGTGTTCTTACTCTCAAGAGGGGCGATCAGGTACAGTATTAGATGCACAGACCCAGATCCATAGATTTCCCTGTATCCTTTGAAACATAATTGACTTCTTGTTATAGTTCAAGTCCTTTAGGGCAAGGACTGTATCTCATTCACTTCTTAATCGTGATGCACCCCCACTGAGCTCTACGTATATTACACCCCAACACTGGATAGACGTTGGGTAAATGCGCACATGGGTGGGCTGCTTAAGACTCATGCTCGCTGGTAACAGCACGCACCTGGGAGACCCAGGCATGCAGGCTTTACTCTTTCCTTAGAATGGTTCTCTGTACTTGCCTTTGAATCTGGGCGACTTCAGTTTCCTGAAAATGAACACAAAAGCAGAAAGAAGGAGAAAACCAGAGTTTAGGTTAGAAAACTATGCCCGGATCACATGTTTGTTACCTTCCCAGCTTGTTCCTGCTCCGGCCTCTGTGTCGAGAATGCATGATGGTGCCACACAACCTGAAGGGACCTCTACCCACAGCCTGAGGCCCATCTTCTGCTTGAACCTTCTCATCGTGGTTGAGGCACGGTGGCTGTTAGCTCAGTTCTCTAGGGTTTCCTTTTCATATCCCTGTTGTGCTGAGAAAGTCTTTGAGCCGTGACGGTGTCCAACTTCCAGGGGACCGGAGGTGATGTGTGTGTGGCACAAGTTAACAAGCTTCTGCTTGACAAGAAGAAGGCTTGTTGGCCAAGTTCCCCACATCGCTGGGTCTGCTTCTACCTCACGCTGTCTTCTTTGGTCTGTCACAGCCCTCCACCTAATCAAGGCTTGGTTCCAAGAACAGTCCAAGGGACTTTTTAAAGGAGAGGATGGTGGATGTCTACCTGCTAAGCCATCACGTTGACCGTGTGTCTCTTTTGGCATCTACATCTCCTCACATTATTATCCTGGGTTCTTCCTGGAGTAGTGAAGCCACCAGAAGCCATCTTATCTCACCTAGGAGTGTCACCGTCACGCTTATTTCAACCTGACAACCCTGTCCTTTAGCTTTAGGTCCCTCAGGGACTAGCAAGCACACACTTGAATTCTCAGGAACAAGCACAGGTGGGGTATAATGAGTCACCAGGAAGTGATTGTCTGGTACTTGGCACCTTCCCATATGTTGTGTTGGGTTTATAATGTGCAAGTTAATCTTCCTACTTCATTGGAAGCTTGTTGAAAATAAGGACTGTGCCTGATTCATGTAATCACTGCTATGACTTTTAGGCTACTGATTACTTCGTAAGACCCGACGATGTGAGTCTGTGAACCAGTGAGTGAGGTAATCACTGCAAGCACTGGATGAGTGAATGAGTGGTTACACAATTAAGAATCAGTCGTCAATGCATGTAGTGACTCATCTCATGAATCAGTGATTAAACAAATGTAGATCTACAGACTATTAAAAATTGACCTCCTTATGAACTATACTAGAGACTAGGAGATGTGGCTCATACATAACCAGATATTTTTCTTTGTTCTTAAACAGAGAAGGCCGAGCAGCTCTGGTTTCCTCCTTTGGGGTATTTAAATACCTGACCATGTACGGCATGATCCAGTTCATTGGTACCTCACTGCTCTATTGGGTATGAACCAAAATAATTTCTTACTGTTTCTCTGCACTTTCATCCCTGGTTTATGTGCTTTGAGATGCAGCTCCTATATGAGATTTAATGTTTGATAAATGATGTTTATCTGCCTCTGAGACATCAGGATGGTGATTTCCAAGGCCTGCCTTAGTTCTGTGAAAATGGAAGGTAGAATGAAAACTAAAGTTGCCTTTGACATTTTCTCTGTGTTTCAGCTTACTCTGCATATATATAGATATATAATATACCTATATAGAGAGAGATAGAGATATCTATCTCTGTATCTATGTATATATGTGTATATATGTATCTATAAATAGATGATTTTACCACTTTGAGGGGAATAAAAGGGAAAAGTATATAAGGAAGAAAGGTAAAGAAGGCAGAGAAAAAGAATCGGAAGGTGAGAAGGATACTGAGGAACCATTTCAAAGCTATGAAAGCAGCCTTCATTCCAGGGTCTTCATGGCTAGAATAGGAAATACACACTTTGATGGTCTAGACCTGAATAAGAGTGTCCTCAAGGGATTTACCCTGGAAACTTCCAGGATTATCATTTACTTCTCAGTCAACAACTATGAAACAGATAGATGGACCAAGGCTACAAAAGATATCTCAAGATCTTAGAGAGCAAGGATTGACTATTGTGTTAAGTGTGTTGACTCCCTAATGCGAACCTTTAGAAGTTCTTTACACAGAGCTTAGAAAGGCAGGTGTACCAGGCAGGTGGGAGATGGGTTTACTTGGGGTGGGGACCTTTGTTGAGTTTTTGAAAGTGAGTGGACTCAGGGAAACTGCCCACCCACAAAGAGGGATGGAAGCAATGCCCGTTGAAGGTTCTGAGGCCTTGACTTCAAACCTTAAGCTTGAAGTTCCCAGCAGAACTCTCAGACTTGAATGTCTTATGCTGGGAATTCACCGTCCAGATTAAGACTGCGGCCGTCAGAATGACCAGTGCCACGAGGAGCCTGCTTCCCAACCTGCTGACTGGCGTTGCTAAAATGGGATTAAAGAAAATGCTGGGGAAGTCATGAGTTGGTTTCATTCTAGCCAGTGAGATGTTACGGACCTTAGATAAGTCCTTTTCTTCCTACAGGGGTGTTAAACACAGCAATTTTTATTCCTGATTACTTTCAGAAAGACAGTTGGTGATACTGAAAAATGCTACAATGGCAGAAACCACGTTTCCTTTTCTTTCCTATTCAGCAACTACAGCTGTTTAGCAGCTACCAGTACTTCATGCAAGACGTGGCCATCACTTTGTCCGTCTGTTTAACAAGTAAGCGCTTTAGCAAAGTTAAACTGTCTGTTTTGTATTTGTCCATGAATCTCTAGAAATCACAAATAAGAGTTTCTGAGAAAGAGGTATCTTCACTGCTAAGATCTCATTACCTGACCTTGGAAACGGGGCTACAGGTAAGCTGAGGCTGCCCGTGCTGAGACGGGACTTTAAAACACCCCGACGGCAGTGAAGTCTTAGCCTCACTGCCACTGTCGTCTGAGTTCTTCGCTGGCTAGTGGATGGTACCTACAAAATTATACATGAAATCTAGAAAGGGATATTTTTAAAACCCAAAGGTCACTTTCCATTCTTCGGCTATGCTTCACATTGAGGGACAACCAGATTTTTGGCTAGATCTTTGACATGTGAGGAAAATGCTAGCATTTGATTCTAGTGGAGTTTCGTTGACGAGCAAGGTAGGGCTCACATCAGCTCATTTCCTGCCTTTGAGATGACACCGAGAAAGTGTTTCCTAGCAAAGAACTCGGGACTTGATCCTAACTCTTAGTAAGAGAGAAGGGTGACTGCCTCAACAAGAGGGCAAAGACAAAGAACATCAGAGTCATCTCGTGTTGCTTGTTCGACAGTGGGAGTGTGATGAAAAAGAACAGATAAAGTATCAGGCAATGCAGGATATTAATAACCTGGAGAATTTCATGTAGCACCTAGAAACATGAAACTGATGTTGAGTCCATTCTTAGAGCAAGCCAAAGACAACATTTACCAACATTAGAGATATTAGTAATACCAGTTTTGACTCTTAAGGCTGCACTATCTATTCATAGCCCATTAAACCATTTCTGACCTGTTCGTAATATTCACACAGCTGCCTAATTTTGAATCAATTATGTTGCTTCTGTAATGGTGCATATTTTTAAGCAACCTGCAAGCTTTCCTTGTCAACATGGTCAATAATGCTAAAAAGAATACCCGGAGATTTCAAGGGCTAAGTTAGCAGTAACATGACGGTGAAGATCTTGCTTGCCTCCCCCCACTCCCCATTTCTGTGACCTTTGGCAAATTGTGTCTGAAATAAATCGTTTCCTCATGTGAAATGCCCATATAGGATGATGAGGATCAGATCAAGTAGTTCATGTAAAGTCCACAGTGCAGTGCACACACAGAGTAAGCACTCATTACGAGATCAGTATTAACTCTGTACCTATCCTCTTCTGAAGTGCCTGGCTAGCGCGGTGTGTTGTGGGAAAGAACTAAACTGTGTGCAAGTAGACTGATTAGAAATCCAGAGGTGTGGGTAGTCATCTGGTCATCCTAGCTTTACCTTGGAATTGTTAGATGATCCTGAACAAGTTATTGAGAGTTTTTATGCACATAATTCTATGATCTTGGTTATGGATTTGGTTGTCTTCTTCTTAGTGGGTTGACTTGACTCTTTCCCGTGTAAGTGGTTTGTTTAATCCAGTGGCCAGCTGAATACCCTGTGCAACTTAGTCTCTCATCTCAGAATGGGATCAGAGAGAGAGAGAGAGAGAGAGAGAGAGAGTTGGGAAGACTCAAGGCAAGACCATGCTTCTCAGTGGGAGAAACATCATGAGAAAGATGACAGAAGAGAAGCATTGATATTCTAGCAGAATGGCAGCACTTCAGTAGATTAGCAACTGGGCTGAACTCCCGGTAGACTGGTCAAGGTGGGAAGAGAGTCAGGAAGCAGCTGCAGTTATTTGTTTCTTTTTACTCTGCCTTCAAGCACTACTGCTTTCCCGTTCCTGCAAACTCAGTCAACCCACTGGCAGGTAGTATTAAAATGATCTCATCTCTGGATAGGAAAAGTCCCAGTATTTCATTCCATGGAATTTTTGTTCCATGTTTTCATCAAGTTCAAAGCATTTCTTCCCCTAGATTGAGCCTAACTAGGCCTTGGAGCAGGCAGTGGGAAAAAAAGCCTTGCTCTGCTTTCCTTTTGTTACCTCCTCTCTAACCCTGCTTCAGGAAATGATAGAAACAGAAGCTAAAGGACTTTCACTTTACTGGGAATATAACAGCTCTCTCCTGCCAAGTGCCTTCTAACAAGGCAGGCATTTAAATTCAGGCAATTTGCATGGAACTCACTGCTGAATTTCTGAGTTCTTCAAAGATTCCCTATGGATTGGTCTAGACTAGACCACTCCCTGACCTGGGTGGTGTTTTCTGGTTCTGACCCCTCAGGATTTCTTCCAGAAACTGCCTTTTAATAGTATATACCACCAATTCATTTTCTACTGTTGTGTCCTTCAGCCTAGTAGAAGTTCCCTTTGGATAAATTTCTTTCTAAGCCAGCTTTAGTCTGGCTAATTTCCAGTTTTTACTTGACCTAGGAGAATGTAGATGGCTAACTAGGGCTCTCTGCGCCCCCTCTCTCTTCCCCCTACCACTGCATAGGGGAAGGAGTGAGGCCAATATGCCCTCTCAAAACCACTTCAAGTGTTTCTAAAGCTCCCCTCTTTGGATGGCCTGAGTCTGAGAAGAAAACTGCAGTTCTTTCTGCTCCCAGTGTTCCCCTTTAAGGAATCTCTTGACAATCGCTATAGTTCTCTCTTCCATATAGTCTGCACATGGTATAGTGGGGAGATGACATCCTGAGAGTTGAAAACCCAACATGCATCCTTTGTAGTTACTATGGAGATGCAGAAATCATCTTTCCCTACATCAAATGGGCATTTGTCATTCACTCTCCTCAAATATAAAATTAAAATCCCCCAGACAAGAGGAAATGTCCCATCAAACATTTTCTTCAATGGTGTTCATCTCCTAAAAGACTGGCTGATCACTGAAGCTCAGAGTTTAGTGCAGTTCATGCATATGAACAAATACACTGCAAGTTAAAGGTAGTGAGTGCAGGAAAACAGCAGATGCGTGGGGAGTTCAGAAAAAGGAGAGATTATTTCTGACAATCCAGGATGAAGGAGAAGAGAGAAATGGAGAGAAGAGTATTACTAAGGACGGCTTCATGGAAGAAGGAGTATTTGCCCCCAAATGGAAGGATGGATGGATTTCAAATATATTTTACTAAAAGAAGAACATTTCAAGTAAAAGGAAGCAGCATGAGCAAGAGAACTGATTAATAGGGAGCAAGATTTTTTCAATTTGACTACAAAGGTGAAAAGAAATAGCACAAGAGAAAATATTAAAGGGCAGGTTGAGGCAGAATCTTGACGGGCAGGCTAAGAACTGTGGACATCCATTTACAGATGTTAGGAGTGACTGAGTATCAAATAAATGATGGACAGAATATCACCCTTGGCATTTGACTACATTTGCCAGGTTTCCAATTTATGCTTTTAACTTTATGCCTGGATTCATACGGGAAAAAAAATAAAACACTATCATTTCTTTAATTAACGAATTTCTTTGTCTCTCTGTACAGAGTTTGCCTTGTTTCCACAAAATGTTAAGGCAACATACAAGGGCGATTAATAATACAAGATATATTAAGGGAAAATTTAAGAAGAAAGGAAAGATGAAGTAAAGGAAGTCAGTGAAGAAAATGCATATATTAAAGCCCAATTTTACCCAAATAAGTATAGAAAACCCACCGAGAGCAGTTTGTTCTTGTTAGTAACATCCCTGTTGAAGAAGACACACTGAAATTGAATCAGAATAGAGGAAGGGGGATGTTGAAAAACATAATTCTCCAGAAGAAATCTGAGAACAAGAGCTCGGAAGCAACTGGGCTCTCTGGTCTGTTTCTTCTTTCTTTTCTTCTCATTCATCTTGCAAATGACTTCAATGGTGACTCAAGGGCTGAGTCTCCATAACCTTTCTGCTTGTCTTCCCCCTGCTAATGATTTCAGCCCCTCACTCTCCCCTTGGCAAATCTCTTGAAGAGAAAAATTATTGACTCCACTTGGGGAAGAGGCTCACCCAGGGCCAACTCTTTCCATGAAGGAAGGTGGAGTCTGGTCAACCAGTTGAGTCAAGGGCAGGAGGTAGCTCATGCATTCCATAAATGCTTCTCTTACATAAATTCCATTCCTGCTTCAGTGACTCCATGTTCTTGCTCGGTCTTATTCCCTTGGGAAAATCTGATGGAAGATATAGATCTTTTCACCGTAAAAATCTCATGAGCACACTCAAAGCTTTGTGCGTAATGTAGGTGGGTCCAAGAACCTTGTGAAATTTGGCCTACATGCCTCTTAAAATGTCTGTAATATAAAGTCAACCAACTATTAAGGAGAAGCACTACTATATCATATCTAATGGTGCCCAACACTGATGTATTGCACTTTGAGACTTGAACTTGGAAGGACTAAGTCTGTCCAGACAGCAGGCCCTGCACGAGGTTCAGTAAGAGACAGAAAGAAGGAAGAGACAGGATTTCTTCCCTCAGGGCGCTCACAGTCTGTGAAGTATGTGGGTAAATAACGAGATTTCATGCAAGACATCTGCACTGTAGCAGCAAAATGAGCTGTGGAAACTGAGAGAGGGAATGATGAATTCTGGATAAAATACAACCCTCCCCAAGTTTTCATTCTTTACATGCAATCTGGTAGCATCTATCATCAGCCTTCGAAGGCAACCTGCGTAATTCAGAAAAGTCCTTCTGGCAGCTTGGTAACACTGATCTCCCAGCTTGTATTTCAAGACTTCTCCTTTTATTCTCTTTAATTCAAGAGCGCCAAACTGCCGCAGTGAACTAGAGAGCAGACAACCTGGGACTTGAGATTCAGATTTGTGTTCGTCACCACCCTGGTGCTCACTGAATGTGGGTCTTCAGGCAAAGGGCAGTACTTCTCTGTTCCTCTGTTTTTTCACCTGTAAAAGAAGTGATAAAAGATCTGTTTGCATTTCTTTTTAAAGACACAGGCATAATATTTTATAAAATGCTTAGTATAGGCACGCCCTGGTGGAGCAGTGGTTAGGTCAATCACCTCTAAACAAGCAAGCCACATACGCCTGGGTTTGAGTCAGGGTCTGGGGTGGAAAACAACCAGTGTGAACAATTAAAATGGAAATAGAGTGAAATACTTCTTCCTCTTCTCTCTTCCTGCCTGTCTGCCTGCCTACTTGCCTTCATTCCAGCCTGCACCTTTCCTTTAAAAAAACGAAAACCAGAAATGCTTAGTATAACCTCTGAAACCAAGGAGGAGTCCTAAAATGACCATCATTCTTTTTATTTTTGTTTATTATCAGGTACACAGATTCCCTATCAGAAAATATTAAAAATCTCTAATTGGGGACAACTTGGAATATTCTCGACGTAAGGACTCTGTAAAAATCTCTGTTGCCACAATGGGCTGCCTGAGAGGACCCCCTCCCCAACCCACAGTGGTTGATCACAGGCACTCATGGCTCTGTAGGTTGACTGTCATTCAACCGATCTGGGTAGGCTCAGTAAGCACTCTGCTCTAGCATGTAGATCAGTGGGTTTTGGTCCAGGCCATGGGCTAGATTCCAGTCTGCTCCACATTGTTCCTTCCAGGGCCAGGCTGAGTGGACAGGCCAGCTATATGCTCATTGCAAATCATGGAGAGCTGAGCTGGAGAGTAAGCTCAGCTGTGTGAGCAGAACTTGGACCTCTGCTAATGTGTCCCTTCCCAGAAATATCACGTAGAGAGAACCTATGGAAAGGGTGGGTAAAGCACTCTCTGCCATGATGACACCCATCATTCCAGCTCCCACTGTCCGCATGTAAAAGAAAAGTCAGAAACTGCAATGAACAAACAAGAAAGAGAAGATCAAAGAGGGAGGGACCAGATGTATGAGACAGAAACTCCCTTCTCTCTGCCACCTCTCTACCATCTATACCAGCCTATTCTGAAGTTGGTGATCATATTCTGTCTTCACTGGAGGCAGAGAGAACTCCAGACATGCAGCTTCTGCCCTTCATGGTCCTGAGCCCCGTCTCCTTATGCCTCCATCAGCATGGAGAGCAGTCTTCGCTGTGTCCCCTTCATTGTTACCATGCAATGTCTTCCAACACCAGCTACCCCGAGTTGGGTCAGGCTTCCCAAACTGTCCTCTTAGGCACAGTTTCCACAAGACTGCTCAGACTTCAAACACCAGCTGTCACTTTGGATGTCCTCATGCCACCTGCACTTCTGACTCACTGCCTACAAATTTGGGTGTTCTTGCTACCCCACTAGGTTCAATAATTCATAACAACAATTCAAAGAACCCAGAAAAGTGCTATGCATATGATTGCAGTTTTATTTTAGCAAAAGGATGCAAGTAAGAGTCATCAAAGAAAGAGATACATAGCACAAGGTCTGGGAGGGTCCTAGAGATGGACTTCCATTTTCTCCTTTCCAGGGACTTAGTTTGTCTCACTTCCTAGCACATCACTGTGTATTACTAGACCAATATTTGCCTGCGCTTTGGTGTCTGGAGTTTTTATTGAGGCTTCATTACATAGACAGAATTGACCATGATTCTGAAGTCAGTCTGTAGCTTTCCTCTCTGAAGGTTGGGCTGATATCAATGGTTTAGAATCCCAGTCCTCTAATCACATAATTGTGTTTGTGGTATGGCCAACCCCATCCTGAATCCTCCTGTTTCCTCTCTTTCCGATAATCGATAATCGACAGACGTTGTTATGGGAGTGAGATAATATCATTGTTGTGTTGATTTGTATTTCCCTAATAATAAGGGATGATCAATACCTCTTTATGCCAAATTCTTTATTCCAAGGGTTTAGAGGGGAGCTTTCTGGAATCTGGAACAAAGGCCAGCTGAATTCCTCATGACACTGCCCATCTGTGTCTTCTACTGGGCTTGCAGCTCTTTAAGGGTCGATGAGATATCCTTCTTATCACTGCACACCCCTCTGCCTCTAGCCCAGAACTCTGTTGGGGAAACGTTATTAAATTGTTAAGGGTAAAGCCTTATACTGTTATAAACTTTATATCAAATGAGTTGGAAGAGCCTTTAGAGACCATTTAGGTATTCTGACACATTCATTTCTTACATGAGGAATGTAAAACCAGAGAGTTTATATGGACACCCTAGAACACACAATGAGTGAGTTGAGACCTATTTTAGAGTTTTATTGTCCCACACTGGCTACCATTCTCATGATCCTGCCCCTCGATGCATGAACATAGCCCTAAGCATATACTCCCTACTTTCTTCCTTACATCGCAGAAAACAGTGATAAGCTATGAAAAGTAAAAACTGAAACATGACTATGGTGTAAAACTCTAAATGTGATGTTTTTAATTCTTGATCGCCCCATTCTTTTCTGATTTTCCCTAAGAAGTAATCTGCTTGTTAGAATATATGAGTTCTAGGAAGGCTATACTGAATTATTTTGTAGTTGTTCTACTTAATCTTTGCATGTTGTCAACCCTTTGAAATAAAAAAAGCAAAACAAAAAACAAAAAAACAAAACAAGTCCCTGGATCAAAAACAGAATGGTTTAATGCTTTCATCTGGGAGCAAGATTTTTGTTTTTTCCCTAACTAAATCTAATGGACACTAACTGGCTTCCATTTACACGCTTAACCAGGAGGGAGCACATCTCTAACATTTTTCCTGACACACTGAAGGGCTCTGAGACTATAGGCTGGCTGAATAATAGACTGAGTGCTCTAAAGAAAAATTCCTAGCATTCAAAGGTTAGCTATATGCCTCCATACTGTCCTCATTGTAAATCCTCTTTTCCATCTTCACAGAGAGATGATGTGATGATGTGTTACCCATGTGAAGGCCATTTCCCTATTTTATCCAACTTTCCTGGTAGTCTAGTGGAGAAGAAAATATTTGTGCAGTGCTCTATGGTAAATGTATTAGTTATAAAACTTTTGAACCCATTATATTTCATTTCCAATGGTAAAACGAAACATAGAAGAGACAGAGGCTGAGATCATTGGATACGTAACTAGGAAATGTGTTTTCCTGGATATAAACTCTTGGTTCATATTGGCTGAATCTGAAACCTAATGCCAGATTGAAGATAATATGCATCTCAGTAATGAAACTATAATAGGAAAATATGCATTTGTCTTTTAGTGAGTTCAACGCATGCCTACCCAAAGTTGGCTCCGTACCGCCCAGCCGGGCAGCTCCTCTCTCCCCCCTTGCTGCTGTCAGTCTTGCTGAACACCTGTTTCACCTCCATTGTGCAGATCTGTGCATTTCTCTTAGTGAAGCAGCAACCCTGGTATTGTGAGGTCTACCGATACAGGTAAAGTTCTTAGTTATCTTTTCTGACTGTGATACAATGAACAGTGAGTATTCAACGAGATTGTCAGCTTGACAAATCCACTTGATTTAAATATACGCCCCGACATTTAATCAACAAAATCTGTGTTTCCATACTGTAAAACTGTAAAGCACCAATGTTAAGAGAGAACACAGCTCAAGGTTGAATGCTATGGTGAGCCATGGTGAGTGAATGGGAAAAGATCTTCACATCTTTACGTTGGTTACTATCTTTCTATCTGTTTGTGTATAAACCTACATTTATAATTAGATAGATGGGGGGGGGGGAGAGAGAGAGATCAACAACCATGTGAAGATCTTTTTCTATCCATTCCACATGGCTGTCTGTATATAGAGATATAGACAGATTGATACATAGTAAGATAGATGGATGATGGATAGATAGACAGACAGACAGATAGATGTAATAGTTTGTTGACTAAACTGTTATCATATAGACCAGGTGACAACAAACATTTCCTGTAGAGAGTCAGAGAGTAAATACTTCAGATGTTATGGACTAGATACTCTTTGTTCAAGTATGCACTCAACTCTGGTTGTAGTGAAAAAGCAGCCATTAAGAACATGTAAACATATGGGTGGGACTGTGTTCCAATAGAATTTCATTTGAAAAAAAAACAGGCAATGAGTCAGTGTTGGTCTATGGACTATATCAGCTAGCCCCTGATGTACAAGAGATTTTTTTTTGTTAGTTTGAGGATTTCCAATAAATGTTAAAAATAAAATGTTGGTCAATTACCAAAGTTGGTAACATTTCTCTGATTGCATGGGGACAGAGACTCAAGCTAGTCTTGTCATATCCCTGGGCCGTCATTCCTTTCAATAATTAGCTAAGGGTAAAATCAGGTGAACTCTACCATAAATATTCAAACTTAACTTTTTCTGGCAAAGTCTGCCCAATCTCCAAAAGGAAAGACAGGAAGAGAACTGGTCTTTTTGGAGTGGAGCATACCCAAACTCCCCTCACACCTCTGTGACTCTGAAGCCATCAGAGTCCCAGAAATCAGTGAAAGACAGATTGAAATGCCAAAGGATGTCGAGGAGTGTCATTTAGATCCCCAACTCAGCCATTTCGGCATCACTTGAAATACATCATCATTTTGCTTTCAAAACCAGGTTTCTCTCCCAAGTGGAGTTCATAGATTCAGAGAAATAAATATTGTTCTGATCGAATCTAGGAGACAGCATTATCTAGCCAAAGAGATAACGGGTAAGAAATTTGGGCTGTTTGTGCCCCTGTCAGTAATGAGCTATGGCATCCTGTCCTCAAATTTCTTGCGTGCAATTTGTAAGTATATTAGATTAGATATATTTTGGAGTTAACCTCCACAATTCGTCTAATTCCCCTTTATGCAAAAGTACTTTGTGACTAATAATTGTTGATTTTATCAACTTATTCAGTAAACATTGACTGAACATATTCTATATGCAATGCACCTTTGCGAACTCAAGGGAACCAAGGATAGTAAGACTTAAGTGTTGTATTTGAGTTCACAGTTGAAAATGAATATTAATTATTGTTATTATATATACTTGTTTATATAATACTGTTGCTAAAATATTCATTTCAGCTTTTAAAATTTTTTAAATTAATTTTATTGAGGGAGCATTGCATCATCACATTATATAGGTTAAAAGTATGCATCGTAACAAATCTACATCTGTATATAGCACATTACTTTCAATTGTACAGCGAAGGAAAAATTGAAATCCTATTGAAAATGAATGTCATCTGTCAACGATTATAAACAACCATTTAAAAGTTTCAAGCTGAACAAGAATGTTCATGGAAACTAGTTTGTGGGTTTGATTGTTGAAAATGATCATTGCAAATAGATCCATCAGTGCTGGGAAAGCCCAGACTGTAAATATTTTTCTGAGTAAATATTGAGGATTTGTTGCAAATTGGAGTAAAAAAACACAAACATAAAGCCAAGAGAAAAATTCCATATTTAAGGATCATATCCCAGGAGTGGGATGTGAGTAATTGCAAAACAATGAGCTAAATGCAGCATTAGAGGAATATTAGCATAGGGGACACTTGTTCTGCTTAGCAGCAGAAGTAAAGACAAGTAGACAGAGTGTTTAAAGGATGACTATTAGCCCAGTCATGAGGACTAGCATGTTTGACCACAGAAATATAAAATTGTGATATCTGAGGAACAGAGACTCTTCCTTCATGCTTGGAGGATAAGGTGCATGGGAGAATTGGCAAAAGGTAAGGCCAGAAAGGTAGATTGAGACCAGAGTGTGAAGGTCTGAGAGGGTTAAGTTGAATTTTTTAGCAAAATAGAGTCATGGACACACAAAGGCAGGAGAGCGTTACATGAATGCAGATCCTCAGGAAGGGCCTTTGGTTGTGTGAGGAGAGTGGATAAAAGTAGGCAGATTCAAACTCAGGACATAAGTTAGGAGGCTTACAGTCCATGAAAGAGAAAACATCACATACACAAACACAATACATATACATGCAGACATACATCTACACATACGTATACACACATGTGTACACATACATATACGCACATACACATACTACTATACATATACGCATACAGATACACAGTCATATACACATACATATACACATATACATACACACACTTGCATGTGTGGCTTGTTTACTCTAAAGTGAAAGAAATTCTCTAGAAAATTGTCATTCAAGTTCTTTCAAGACAAATCACTTGATCTAAAGGGAGTGCTGGAAAAAATTCGTCTGAATTTTATTCCTTCTTTGTCACGGCAAGAAGCGAACTCAGTAGGTCTTGGTAGTTACTGGCCAGAACCCTCTGAAAGCTGGGACCCAAGGTTGGGATTAACCTTCTTCCCACCCGCTGGACAAAACACAAGTCCCATGATGCTGGTGACCCTTTTGCAGTGAGTGCTTCCGGGTGAACCAAAGTCATTCCGCCACCAACGTGAGTTTGGACAGAAACTGGACTGGAAATGCACTGATGACTCCTGGTTCGACTTTAAGTTTTGAGAGCACCACGCTGTGGCCCATCACCACCATCAACTGCCTCACCGTTGCCTTCATCTTTTCTAAGGGAAAGCCATTTCGAAAACCCATCTACACAAACTGTGAGTAGAGAGGGTTAACTCATCTGCTGGACTGTTTTTCTCACTTCCCCACCCTCCCCCACGTTGCAGCCCTGAGGGAGTGACAGGAAAAGACCCCATTACTCTAGAAGGAGTTTGGAAGTTTATTTCCTGGGCCCTGAGCCTGGGGGCAGACCAGGCTCTCCTGCAGGCAGAGGCAGGCCTGACCCAGGGGCCACCAGACGCCTGTTCCATTGTGATCATCAAAAGGATTTTAAGCACAAACAGATACATCATGATATTTTGTGAAAGGTTTCTAACTAATTTAAATATAAGCTGACCTCTTCTTAGCTTTATAACACTGGATAATTGACTTTTATCATTCTGTGCAACTTTTTGATCACCAGTGAGAATGAAAATATTTTGCTCTTATGAATCCTTTCTTCTCTGCATTGACTCTTGACATGTTTTATCCATTTTTTTTTTCCTGTTGGGCTGCTTTTATTCTTATTTATATGGCTCATTTATTACTTTGTGACTTTCTTTCCCATTGCCTTTAGGCACAAAAAACTTTCTCGTTATAAAATCAAATAGTCATTTATTCTGCTTAATTTCTTTTAATGCTTCTTTTAACCTGATTTTAATTTTGGTATATATAGTTTGAGGTAGATCAAACTAGTTTGTCCAACTGCTTACTAATTTCCCAGCAGATTTTATTATTTATTTTTCTGTTTATTCCTCAAGTAGAAGTAATGTCACTTTTATAATACCCATAGGCATAAATATATATATGCTTTCTTATGACATAATTTATATGTTTTAATATTATGTTTATGCTTTATATGAAAGTATGTTTCCAGATTATGTTTTCTGTCTCATTTATATGCCAACTTACCCTTGATGGAGCTATATTTTTAAAATTACAGTATAATATTCAGTGTTAATAAGTAGGAAGATTGGTATATCCTCATCACACTTTTTCACAAATTTCTTGTTTTTCTTTCCTGTTTGTTCTTCCAGATAGACTCTAGAATAAATTATCAGGCTTTCAAGAAAAAAAAAAATCCCCTTTGGGATTTTGATCCTTTGGGGGAAGAACTTATTTATACAATGTAGTCTTCATATTTAAGAGCATGTCATGTCCCCACATTTATTCATGCCTTCTTTTATTTCTCACAAATATTTGTAGTTTTCTCCATTCTGTATGCTGTACATTTATTTAAGAAACTCATCCTACTGTTTTTATAGTTTTGTTCATATTGTGAATGACTTTTTCCTAATAAGTTTTCTGACTGGTTGTCACTAATTTAATACATGGGTACTATGCAGTGTCTTTCACCTTTAATTTCTATCCAGAACCCTTTCTGAATTTTGCTATTAATTATTGATTCTCAAATGTTCTAGAAAAGTAATTATTATCGAAAGGAATAATGTTCCTTCTTCATTTTCAATTACCTAAAATGCCTGCTCACGTGCTCTTAGTGTACAGCGTTGAAATTTTAGTACAATGTTAAATAAAACATAGAAGCAGATAATTCTCCACCTTAATAAAAATACTTACAATAGCGTTCACTTGTAAATGTAACTTTGAATACTGGTTCAATGTAGGCTACGTCTTGTAAAGAAAATATTTTTCTATTTCTGGTTATTTAAAAGTATGATTTGAAATCGAGATGAAGGTGTACTTCCTCCTGCCTACTGAGAGGGTTATTCTCTTCTTCTCCTTCAACCTATTACTAGAATGTGTTGTAAACTATAAACTTAGTCTTAAACCTTCCTCATATTCTCGAGCCAACCTTCCTTATTTGTAGTGGATTGTATTTA
This sequence comes from Solenodon paradoxus, assembly GCA_004363575.1. NCBI lineage: Eukaryota > Metazoa > Chordata > Mammalia > Eulipotyphla > Solenodontidae > Solenodon > Solenodon paradoxus. The sequence goes on from RJWH01002743.1 coordinate 51,807, forward strand.
TGATGAAGTGAATTTTATCATTTTAATATCAATATTTCACGCGGGATTGTTCTGAAGGATTTTAGGTGCCAGATGACTTTATTTTGGGAAAAGGCAGCTCCGGCTTTTCTTCTCTCTGCCACACAACCCTCCCAGGAGACCCTGGTTATCCTTCCAGGTCCTTTTGGAAGGTGCTGCACCCAGCAGTGTACACAGAGTAAGGTGTGAAGGAACACGAGGGAGGATACAGGTGCGTGAGGATCAGGCAGCTCCAGGGGCTTCAAAAAATCGGGCCCACTCTACAGGCCTCCCATTCCTGGTTGACATGGGGCCATAAGAGTTGAGGGCAAGTAGACATCAACGCTGGAATAAGTTGGAATCCATGAGGCAGAGCAAGTTTCAGGGAATACTTTCACTTTTTTTAGAAAAATGAATGTCAAGGATTATAAGAATCATTATATAAGGACATCACTGGTTAAATGCTGATGTTTTGAGCGGAGAGTGCTAAGCCCTTGAAAACGCATTTCTAAGGCACCATCTACAAAGTGCCTGAGAGCAGGGAGGGACACAGGACTGGGCGGGGTGGAGAAGGCGAGCAGTGCTGTCGCACGGTGCACACTGAGACCTTTAGCTCCTGAAGACAGAGCGAACGGGCAGGATAGAGAGAGAGAACCCAGCAGATGTGCAGACTGCCTCTCTTTGTATTCAGTGGTTACCGTCTAGTTGATACATCAGTGAGGATCATGCAAAGCAGAATGCGAAAGCATATGAAATTAGGGCGTCTTTGAAGAGAAGGTGAACTGGGCTTTGGTAGAAAAGTTGGAGCTTGTCAATACAGGAAAGTTACCATCTACACAGAGAATTTCATGAACAAAAATACAGAAGCTGGAAAGAGCTGGGGCTCTGTAGGAGCAACACGTTTGTGGTTTAACTCTTCCTTGGCGCACAGAAAGTGCGATCAGAGGTCAGGTTAGATGGGATGGCTGAAATGAGACTATGAGGAAGGCCTTGCATGTCAAACACAGGCCCTTGGATGTCAGTCTTTAGGCAACAAAAAAATGAGAGGTTGCCAAGAGAACTGTTTATCAAGGCGTGCAGGACGCCTGAGGCACTCAGTCATAAAGCATCCGGGTCTTTCTGGTGGCATTTACATGGTCTGATCGGTCACTGGAATGTCCCAGACGTCATCAGTTATGGTAGCTCCTTTGTAGAAGATACTGTCTTACATTTGATTAGCAAATTTCCACACCTCGCCTTTCAAGGAAAGAGTTTGTGATCTCACCTTTGTCATATAAGCATCAGAACATATTTTAAAACATATGACGATATATCAAAACATCTGAAGATGTACTCAGTATTTGCCCAACAGAGATAATTGATTCTGCAGTGGGTGCCAAATTATAGGAAACATTCCTTCCGTGTCTAAAAATAATGTTTGCTTTTTCTTCAGATATATTCTCATTCCTGCTGATAGCTGCCTTGAGCCTCACAATTTTCATTCTGTTTTCTGATTTTGAAGTTATATACCGTGGAATGGGGGTAAGTCGCATTCACACATCTGTCGTGACGCGGGCACTGGGGGCCATGTTTGCATTGTAATTTGCAGGTCATTTGCCATCACATTCTCTCTGACCACTGAATATATTCCCTTTCGTACATGGACAGGTAACATGTCTGGATCTCAGGTGTGCTAGTCTCTGTTTTCATATTACTACCATTGTCAATTAGGTACGTGAAACCTGATCACAGCGGAAATAATATGTTTGGTATTTTAGTTTTCCGGGTTATACTGATACAAAAAAAATCAATGCACTAATACAATAATGAATTCTTTTATTCAAACATAGAGGAAATCTATTATATGTAGTTGTGAGGAATAAGAAAATATAGACTTACAAGCCTATCATGTTCTGTCAGACATTGACTCCAGGGAGTTTTATTTTAGTAGACTTTCCTTGATCTAGGATGCACTGGAGTAACACTGAGTTAAGAGGTTATTGAGCCCATTCTGGGATCCAGCATTGTGGGAGAAATAAAAGGAAAAGAAGGATTGACTCCTGACCTCCAGGCTGTGGTTTTGTTGGGAAGATGAGCGCTTGCTAAGCGAAATGATGCAGCCACCTGAGCCCCTCTGTGCCTGAAGAGTAACCAGAGAAGTGAGAAGAACACAGGAAGGAGGAGCTCCCTCTGCGGCCTCTGACTGACCTAGGACGAAATGCTTCTTGATCAGGGTTGGGAAGCATAAACTAGATTTTGCTACGTAGGAGGTAGGCATTGACCCAACCAGGGGAACAGTCTAACACAAGACTGAAAGAGTCTCTTTTGTCCTGGAAACAAAAGAATGTAGGTGCCAGAGATGAAAATCAAAAGCAAGGCTTGTTTCACAGGACACATTAAAGACTGGCTAAGATGGAGGCAGTGTGCCATGGAGGTGAGAAAGGCAGGGATACATGAGGACAGCCCATAAAGCCTAGTCTCTGTACTGAGAGCAATAGGGAGTCATAGAAGATACCTGAGCAGGTGTCTCAGCAGGTTCATTAAGACAGATTAACTAGAACACGACAGGAAGGTTATATGTGAGAGCGGAAAGACTATGGACTGAGACAGTTTGGACATGAAAGCTAGATGAATCAGTCATTAATAAAAATGAAGTTGTAGAGTGAGCTTGGAACTGGCATCAGAAAGATGAGTGAGATGTGGTTCTCAAGAAGTTCACAGGCCAGTAGGGAAGACTGCCCCATAGTCAACAATTCCAAATCCGTGTGACAGGTGCTTACCAGGCCAAGGGGAAGGAAGAGGCCACCCTTGTCTGGGCACTGGCAGCGGTGGGGAAGCACCCAGTCCTCCACTGTGACTGGACCCCTCTGCCTATCTCAGAGCTGTCACCAGAGAGCCTGCACCCAGTGTGCTGTTTCTCCACCTGCAAAAGGTTGTCTCCACTGGGGCTGGAGCGGTGGGGGTGACAAATGATCAGAATAGGGATGAGAATTCAAGGCGAGTGTTTGGATACTGAAGGGAGTGTGGGGGTGTCTCAAGGCAGCTGAATCTCCCGCTTGATCATCCATATTCTGCCCTCTGGAGTCAGACATGGGAATCTGGACTCTTTATACAGATGCAGCTGTGGAGGTGATAGCTTTCATGCCTATTAAATGTGTATGTTTGTCAATACGCTTCCTTTAGTTCTCAGGAGGTGGGTTTCGTCCTTTCATTTTTCACCAGCTGTAGGCCTGAGAATATTCATTCAGAAAATGCTCACCTCGTTTCCATCAAAATAAACTTGAACCTCCGTCCTGTTAAGATTTACTCACGTGTCACTTTTACTGAAAGGATATATTCCAAGCAGATTTTTGCCTTGGGAGAATTAGAAGTCATAATAGTGATGAATGATTTTCTTTTCTACCCTCTGCCCTGTGTGTGAAAAGAGAAAAATGAAGACACATGGGCTCTAAAGTGTCTTGTCTCATGTCCGTGAGCACAGGGCACATTTTCTGGACAGCTGTTGTCAGGCCTGGAGGGCGCACAGGTCAAGGCATCTTGAGTTGGGTTCTGCCATTCATTCCATGGCTTTGAGTCCTTGGACCAGGTACTGGCCTTCTCACCTGTACAGTGGAGAACATGATGCCCAGTTTCCAAGATCAGAGACCTGTTACAAGTATAGAAATTAAATTAGATAATGAATATGCTCTAAGTGGAAAACATGCAACATGGAATGGTGGTATTTCTCTTTTAACAGTTCATCCCAACCATCACCTCATGGCGGGTCTTGATTTTGGTGACCTCCATCACCCAATTCTGTGTGGCCTTCTTTGTGGAGGTAAAGTGATTTCTGTCTGATTTGGGTCCTTTTTCTGAGGAAAGTAACGAAGTGTCTCATTCTCAACTGATATCTGCTTTCAAGCCACCACTGGTGCCCTCTAAAGTGACAGTTATTAAGGGTTTGTAAAGTCTATACATGTTCTCTTTGAAGAGTGATTTAAAATTATTTGGAGACTGCATGAAACAAATGTCTCCAGTGTCTGTAGAAGGAGAGAAAAACATCAAATGAGCTCTTTTGCTTCACATGAAGACATTACATTGCACTTCTCTAATACTCTCAATAATCTAGTAGCGACTAGAGCGTGTGGCCTCCAGATCTGAAATCCGATGAGACCTTTTAGAGTGAAGAGCTGCCTTCAGGAGCACTTCCTGAATTACGAGAGAAGGGAAGCCTTGCTCATTCTAGTCCACTCTACCTGGAAACTCTCTCCTGAAAGCATTTCTCTTCTGCTCCTTTCTTGTCACTAAGTGACTTCAGCTACTCCATGAGGTAAAATCTACTCAATGACTAGGTGAAGACAGAGTACTGTGTTTTAAGAGATAATCAAAAGAAAAACCACTTCATATACTGGCAGTTCCTAAGGAAAAAGTTATTAACCCAATTTTAAAAGTAGACACACACACAACTCATTTTATGTTATGAATGCACCATGTCTTATATTCTTTGAGAAATTCAATTTTCCAGACTCTAAAAAAAATTCAACCAGAGGGAAAAAAAAAAAGACCCTACATATATGAAGATATTCATCCTAGTCATACCTCCAGTGGCAAAATATTAGATTCCACTCAAGGGTCCCAAAATAGAGATGCTATTTATTTAAAGAAATTTAGACACCCATTAAAAACTATTACTGTAGCTGCAAACTGTATACAATAGAAAGCGTAGTATCGACAAAAAAGAATGCAAAATTTGAGCAAATTCTATTATAAATACATTAAAAAATTAGGTGTGCATATGAACATTAAAAAAAAAAAGAACCCCCAAATGAAAAACAAAACCCATTTGATTTTAGAGTTCATATATTCATTCAACAAACCCCATTGGGCTCCTTTGATGTGCCTTGGCAGACAGCAGTGGCTTTTTTTTTTTTTTTTTAAATATTATTGTGTTATCATTTCAGTCTGGTAGTAAAATAATTCAAAGTAAAATCACCAGCCAGGATTTCACTAGATCATCTATGGAAATGAAAGGCTGTAAGCTTTTGGCACATCTCTGAACACAGGCGTGCTCTGTGGCTTCTCATGGGAGGGGACTCGGTGCTGGGGGACTTCTTGGAATCCACAGGCTGATGTTGCCAGAGAAGCAAGGAGCACATCTCAGAGAGGCCCCGGGGAGCGGGTGTGCATGGCAGCCTGGCTGCAGGGCAATGATGGTGCTTTGATTGTTTTTTTTCCACTCGATTTTCCAGGATGCCGTCCTTCAAAATCGAAAGCTCTGGCTATGGATCAAGAAGCAATTTGGATTCCATTCTAAAAGTCAATATAGGAAGTGGCAAAAAAAGCTGGCAACAGACCCAACCTGGCCTCCCATAAACAGGACAGATTATCCCAGTGATGACAAGAATGGATTCTATACCAACCTAGCCTATGAAAACACTGAACAGATTCCAGAAGAAAAACTCAAATCAGGAGACCAAGTCCTAGAACAGCACTTTTGGGCCAGACTGTAATCAGAATTGAGGTCGTACCTTCTATTTTTTTTTTTTTTTTAATGAGCTGATTTGGTTTACAAAGCAGTGCAAGTTTTTTTTTTTTTTTTTTCGTGTGTGTGTGTGTGTGTGTGTGTGTGTGTGTGTGTGTGTTTTAAGGAAAATAAAGGCAGGAATGAAGGCCAGTAGAGACAGGCAAGAGGAGAGAGGAAGAAGACGCACTTTATTTTATTCACTTGTTCATCTTGGCAACTTCCACCAGTCCCAGGGTACGAACCTTGAACCTTGGGATGACCGTGGACTTGGCCCAACACCTACTCTACTGGGACCCACCCAAGATGCAAGCTTTAGATGTGTCGGTTCATTCTCCATTAGATATCTCGTAACAAGCATGTCCACCACCATATTTCGTTAGTCCTCCCTGCCAACACATCCAGTGGACCCAGCACCACTTGCTCCAGTCCCCCACCCGCCTCCCCTCTGGTCACCTCAGTTCCGTCGTCCATGTGTAAGGGTTGGTTTTGTTTAGATTGTTCCTTTGCTTTGTTTGTTTATAGTTCACATATGAATGAGATCATCAGATATCAGTCTTTCTCCTCATGACTTATTTCACCGAGCATCATCCCCTCTAGCGCTATCCACGTACTTTCAGGTGTCAGGGTTTAATCTTGTTTTCTTTTCATAGCTGAGTAGTATTCCGTTGTATATATAGGTTGTCAGACATTTTTTAAATTACCACCTTTTTGTCTCAGAAATGAAAACACCACGGGGAAGGGGAGAACAGTCTTCTGTTGCCTTTTCCCTCTGAGAACTGAAAGCACATTTCTCATTTCTCATTTCTCAACGTATGGAGCCTTGCAACAGAGGACTTAGATATGCTTATTTTGACTCTATCCTCTCCCACTGAGGGGGAAAAAATGCTATTCCCTGGATTAGCTTTTTTTCCCTAATTAAAACTCACTGTTCATGATAGTTAAATTAATACTATGAACATCAAAAGAAGAAAGGAAAATTGAGAGTTTAATCTTTGAAAGTTTCACCAGTACATTTTTATTTTCATCTATAGAAATAAAATAACTTAAAAAGGAGAAAACCCTTCTCTCAATAAATTTGTATGAGTTTACTTAACCTTACCTTATACTCACTTATGAAGAACATTTACGTGCCTATCTTTTTCCAGGGTCACAAAATTCCTCTTTTTGTGTCTTTTGTATGGTTTGAATGGGGAAACAAAAATTGACATTGACCTCAGAAACTTCAGTTCTAATGTGTAACTCCTCTGAGTGAGGAAGCGGAGAATGATGGAGATTCTGTTAATTACTTATAATCTTGACTTGGGCACAGTTAACATCTAAGCAAATTCCACCAAAGTTGCTCTCTTCCCAAGCATATTGTTTTGGGGCAGGTGAGCTAGATGGTGCAGAGCAGATCACAAAGGTAATGAAATAAACTTTTAAAATATACTGTGCACTTAAAAGAAGCACAGCACCTTGATTTAGTCTTTATTACCGACTGATGAGATTGTCAAGTTTTAACTCTGACAATCGGGCCAAAAGCGCTTCTCTTAAAAATTCATCTGAGGGATGTGAGCCATAGGGTTGGTATCCACAGCATGATGATGGACCAGGCTACTAAACAGCCTTAAGTTTCATTTTCTCTTTTCATTATATAAATTATTAGATGCATATTAATGATCCTAAGTATATATTTACAAATACATACTCTACCCTCTAAGATTTAATTACGTCAAGTTCACTGTAACCTTGAGAGGACATATATTCCCAGTGAACATTTATGTTACCTACTAGGCTTTCCTTTCAACAGCCAGAAAAATCTTAATTTTGCTAAGTCAACTTATCTTTCACAGATTATAGCTAAGCAGTCCTGTTCCATGAATACCACTTTTATGCCTAAGCCTGTGATGTATGGATTCAATCGTTTCTTTACAATTCTGAAGTCTTCATTATTAAAAAAATGGTTTCAGCATTTCAACAATTATATACTTTGCTACAAATATGAAGAGTACAAATGCAGATTCCTATACAAGCAAACCCTGTATATTTCCATTTTATTTGCTTTTAGTCTTTTCTCGAGTGCACTTTTTTTGGAGAGTGATTATTTTCACAATGTTTCTAATATAGTGGCTACTAATAAAAGACAAAAAGATTAAAAGAAAGATTTTTAGTTTATGATTAAGAAATCAATGTATATAAGGCTATAAAAATAATATGGTAGGTCTGTTTCCTTGAAACCAACATGTCCGTACTTAGTAATTTGTCCTTTAGACTGAGAAGATTGAATTGATAGACTATGGCATTTAGATAGCGTGAAAATATTTTTTTTAAATCTTGATTCAATACATGTTCGGCCTTTATTCCCCTTAGTATTTCCAACAACCTGAAAGATGTCTGATAGGTGATAATCTTTATTTTATACATCTTTTGGGGGTAAACATAATAAAGCTGACCTCTGCCCTTGACTTTGCTACATAACATTCAGAGAAAAGTTTACTAGTCTTAGAGGAAAACGTCTGATAAAACCACAAAGAGCGTGGCCACCTATAGGAAAAAAAGACACCGGCCAGTCTTAGGCTGCTGGTCATCATCAGTAACCATTTTAATGGTAAATCTAATGACTGACTTTGTGAACTTACCTGTGAAAAATTCTGGAGCCTTGTCCACTACCTATGTGAAAAGTGAATTCATGAATTTAAAAGCACATTTGTGCTATTATCCAGCATAGCTTGGAATATCTTCTCAAGTGACGCTGTCCAGAGTTCTCTAGAAAAGAGTGACTTCAGAATTCCCCAGAATTCCTTTCTGTTCCCAATTCAACTCCCTCTCCCATTGGCAACAACACCCAAGTCTTTTGCTTTGGGTTAAGATTTGGCCTCTGAAGTCAATCTTTATTAAAAGGTAATAAAGCACAGCTGGTGCAAGGTAACCCTTTCAACTAATGCCAGTGTCACTCTAACTTGACAATACTAGAAAAGTGCTTTTTTGGTTTTTAGCCATTACTTGAGAGTAGGACATAAAAGGAACAGGAAACAGAACTGAGAATGAAAATGAGGAGGTGATTTTGGATGATGGCATCACAGCTCCCAGAGGCCCCTTGGAAGAAGAGTTTGGGAGTTATCTGGACTGAGAGCTGTTGCCATAAGAAAGGGAAGGGATTGCTTAGAAACCAAGGCCCTGATTGAAGTCCATAACCTCTCTTTTATCACCGTGTTTAAAGTCCCTGGGGTCAAATCAAATAGTCGAAGAGGCCCAAGACTTTTCTGGTATTTTCTGTTTAACTTCCACTTTGCCAGCTCCCTTGTTGCTCCTCCCTCCCCGTATTTACTCCAACACATCCTGATTTAATAGCATATGTTTGATGATGGTGCCAGAAGGAAGTCATTGGTGGGTAGTGTGACCTGTCAGGCAATGTTATAATGTCCAATACGATTCTAGACTCTGGAGACCCACATCTGCCTCACTGCCTGCCCTTCTGCTGCCAGCAAGGGCTGCATGACGAAGCGACTAAAATTTGGAGCTTGTGGCATTCAACATGCCGACAGTAACATGCAAGACTAAAATCATGCCTCTTCTCCACTTTATAAGAAGTCACATGGGACACTATTTTGTAAAGATGACACCTCAAACCTATATTTAATGAGCTGATGCTAAGATTGAAAGGGTCAAATCTTGAAATACTTCAAAAACCAAAGGGAACAACGTAGCTCTGTAGAAGTTAACAGTCTACTCTTGTCACCTACTGCTGACAGAGGAGTGGTTTCTGGGGAAATCACAGATCTGAAACACTGGGTGCAAAGAGCCCCTCTCCCTCCACGCAGGAGGGAGGAGGTGACTCTGGGCTCTCACGCCCATGTTCCTCAGATTTCCCAAACTGTTTAACCGAACATCGAATGTTCCAGTTTCTTTCAGACCAGAAGAGGAATATGAATTTAGATGTCAACCCTAACACTTTGGGATTCTTCACCTATCATCCAAAATCACATATAAAACTGTTCCTCAACCCTCTGGCAAGTACACAGTAGCTATCCTCAGGAGACAGGTATTTATTTGACCAATATTTATAAATAAAATACAATATGATTGTGTTAAGACCCTCTGCTGGTTCACTTAAAAGGCTGCTGCTTCTGGTCAAGCTGCCGCAGGGAAGCTTCCCTAGGAAGGAGAGAAATGTCCTGGGCTCCGTGATGACATCATGTCAGTCAGTCATTTATTAAAGCATCTGCCATCTATCACTGGAATTGGGAACAATAATGATGCGTTGAAAATAAATATTCCTCTCAGGGTTTTGCTCCCCTTCTCACAAATCCCTTCTGCTCCAAGCTCTCTTCAGTAAGTTGTTAATAGTGGGCTGTTCTTTGTCTTTTTGGAAGCAAGCCCAGGAGTGACAAGGCACCAGCGGCAGCCGTCACACACCCAATGGCACTTAGTGCTTGGTTGGCCTGTAAGGAAACAAGAAAGAAACACCACATCTTATTCTAAAGGCATGTCAGTGTCCTAAACCCAAGCCTTAACTTCTTTTCTAAACCAAAGAAGCATGTCAGTGGACAATGGGTCAATTTTAAGCTCGATGCAAAATTAAAATTCTGGATGAAGATGAAGAAATAAATGTATCATATTTATAATGATAGAAATATCCACACAAGTCTACATTTCTCATATTTGTATAGCTCCTGACAGCTTATAAACTCATTACACACACAATTCCTATTAAGTATCACAGCACACCTGGGAGGTAGCATTACTGTTGATTTGCAGAAACTTGGGAGGTTGTAAGGATTTACCTGAGGCTGCTCCTTCCAGGTGTTTAGAGAGAGGTTAGGTCTTAAACCAGGTGTGCTTTTCCTCCCCAAACCCTGCTTCCTAAACATGCGATTTGGTTTGGTTGAGTCTACACCAAGGAGAAGATAGTGTGTGTGTGTGTGTGTGTGTGTGTGTGTGTGTGTGTGTGTGTGCTGTCTTGTGATCTGAGGTGAATGCCTACAAACTTCTTAAAAAGATACCATTTCCATTCTGATAAATAAACTTCAAGAGATGTCAATACTGATATTAACTACCGTGTCAAAAGTAATTTCTCATGTAGACGAACTAAAATAAACCAGTCTCAAGTTCAATTGTCCATAAAAGAGTTCAGACATTTATGGCATCACGGGCATTAATCATCTTCACCATGAGGGAGCTGATGAATATTCATGAGTGCCACGGCACTCAGCTAATGGTGCCTTCCATCCGCATGGATTTGAGTGCAATTTTATGATCCAGAGGTCACATCCAGACACTTCAGAGTCATTAATCGTTCTTTGGGATTTAAGAATCCAGCTTTCAAAGAGGGCAGGAACCTTTCTGCTACGGGTTCTAGGTCCCAGCCTAAGTGCTAGAAAGCCAACACAGCTCATGTTCAAGCAAGCCGGCAGGCATAAGCCAGCACCCTCACCTCTGCCCACTGCTGCGCCCACCTGCAGCCTCCTTGCTAGGAACAGGCAGCAAGGACAGGTACATTCAAGCCCTCACACCATCCTATGGGCTTCCAGGTGATGGCCTGTACCAGTAAGTCCCTGCTCCGTCCCGTCCCCAGTCTCCAGGGAGAAGGGTATGGGCAAAAAACTAGGCCCTGATAAATCTAACCATAGTTTACAGTTCTAATTTTTTTTTGGTTACTTATTTTCTTATTTTTTTAATTAGTCACTAAACTATTTCCAGGAGAGAGTCAAGATTCACTACAGCATGTAGCTACTCATTGAACAAAAAGGGGTGGAGAGATACAAGAGACAGAGTGAAATTTTAAAGAGGGACAGAACCAGTAATCAAATAGGGATCAAAGTATCGTCAATCCAACCCAACCTCATACAGTTGCAGGCAGAAACTGACACCCAAGAAGGTGTGAAACAAGAAATGCCGCAGCGGTGAAGCAATATGAAGATCCAGTTGGTGTCTATAAAGGGAGGCAGGTCAATGGCCACAGAATTCAAACCCGGGAAATGGCAGGTTCCTATGGACCCGGTGAGATGCAGACCTCACTCACTGGGACCCTTTCAGCCACTAGAATACAAGCTGTTAGAGAAATCCCATTCAGCTAAGAGCCCAGGGGATGGGAGGGGCACTTGATCCGAAACCAGAATCTCTGATGAGGCACAGACCTAAGGCCATTATAATAACTCACTTCCGGTGGTTCATGCCATTTCCCAAGTGTCAAGTACTTATTCCAAGTCACATTCACCTACATTTCATGTAACTTGAACACTCTCTTGGAATTATGTTTAAAGGGATCTTATCTTCAAGAGTATAACACCCAGGGTATTCCTGAAGAAGCAGCGTTGATAAAAGCTGACTTCATGGTTTACTTGGGATTTTAAGATCTCCAGATCTGACTCTGTATGCTCATCCTTTGCAGGGTTTGTGTCTGTAGGCCATCCCTCACTAAGCCCTCCATCTCAGGATCTACATATGCCCAGGGCAATACTAGCTGAATCTGGGCACTGTGTCCAGACATATTCTAGCTGGGACACAGGTGACTGAAGGGCTTCTCCATATGCCTCTTCTCTCAGATTCTAAGGCTGCAGACTTGTGCACTAAAGCCAACCTTTCCAGACCTGTACTAGGGTGCTACTATCTTCCACAAGACAGACATATTTCAGTAACTTGTTGACAATATGACAATGAAAAATACTGATTTTAGACTTCTTTTTTGAATACAGAAAAGACAAGCTACAGAGTGGCAGAAGACATTTGCAAAAGGCCATTCTGATCAAGGAATGTTACCCAAAACAGGCAAAGCGCTCTTAAAACTCAACAATAAGAGAATAGAACTGATTCACGAAATGGGCAAAAGGTCTCCAAGGACACATCATCAAATATGATAGACAGATGGCATTTAGAGATTTTCAATGGAAACGAGGAGAGACAGTACACACCTATTAAAATGGCTGAAATCCCAACCTGAGGACACCAAATGCTGAAGGTGAGGTGGGGACTACAGGAACTCTCAGCGGGGTTGGTGGGAAACAAAATGGCACAGCCCCTTTGGGAAACAGTTGGCAATGTCTTAAAAAACAAAGCCTGCTCCTTCCATGTCATAAGAGCTATTGTGTTTCTTCCCATTTGCCCAAATGAGTTGAAAACTTACAGCCACTCAGAAACCTGCACACAGATGTTAATAGGAGTCGTACTCGAAATTACCAAAACTTGGGAGCAACCAAGATGTCCCTTAGTAGAAGAATGGTGTATTCAAACAGTGGAAGACTACTTTGTGATAGAAAGACAAATAAAAAATATGAAAAGACTTGAAAGAACTTTACATGCCTGTTACTTAGTATGATTTCAATTATCTTCTGTTCTAGAAAACACAAAGCTACGGAGATAGTAGTTGTGATCAGTGGTTGTCAGCGATTTCAAGAGACAAGAGAAGGTAGAGGTGAACACAGAGGATTTTTAGGACAGAGAACCTATTCTATGTGATGTTATAGTAATGGATACATGCCATTAGATATCTATTAAAACCTATAGATGGACAACACAAAGTAGACCCTTGTGTAAACTATTTTAGGGGAAGAAATATGGTTTTTCAATTCATCATAGGTTCTTAGCTAAGGTTCTATAATAAAAGGCAGATTAGTAATAAGAAAAAAACAGAAACTTATTAACATATGCATCTCATGTATGTATGGAAGAAACTCCAGGAAGAGTAGCCAAAAGAGGTGGTTTAGAATTCAGGCTTGTACAGCCCAGTCCATAAAGAACAATCAATTGGTAGAAAAATGACAGGACAAAGGAAAGCAGTAATAGGCTTCCTTGGTAGCAAACTGTGGGACGGTAAATATCTGAGATGAATGCTAGAGGCTAGTTAGTAAAGTCAACTATAGAGATTTATATGGCACCCTCTCCAGAATGATAAGCATCCTACATTAACCACTAGTCCCCAAGAGTAACTTTTGTCCTTCCAGTAGAGAGGGAAGGACAGATTTGAAAATGTGTTTTTAAGCAAACAGGGGAAAGCTGGGAACTTTTCTTGATTCTGCTTCTTCTCAATTACTTGTCCGATTGATTTCTCATGGATTGTGATTCCAGATGTGAAAGGTGAAAAAAAGATGGACTGCATGTAAGAGTCAAAGAAAGAAAATGGGTCTGACTCCTTTTTATTGCGTCACATCAAAATAATTGCTTATTGAGTCCATTGGACAACTTAATTAATGAAAAAAGAGGATGAAATCTATTTCCTAGATATACCAATAATTTTCAAGCAAAGGTGAGCAGGAATTTGTATGTATATCCTCTGTTTAATAAATCAGTTCAGAAGCAGCTTATTATCAGATGTGACTAGAACATTCATGTGTTAATGTATTTCCTAAGAAAAGTGAATTTTCCATGATTATTTCCTAATGAAAATGTGCTCTTTCATTATGCTCCATCTTACATTTGCCAAGTTTTCAGAATTGTAACCTCATTCCTTAGAATAAATGTGTACATATCTGATCTACTACTTCAAGGTGTTCTTTTATCACTTTAATAAATCTTTAGTTTCAAGTATCAGTGAGATGATAGGCAAAAAAAAAGGCAATTGAAACAAACCAACTTTTCATTAGGGATCTGCCCTCCTACAAAATAGAGGTGGTAAGTGACAAAACAGCCAGTTTTACAATAAAATTAACCCATTCAAAATTACCCCAAAACTCAGTGAATCAAAGGGACTACTTAACAGCATAAAACTTCTTTGACGCTAGCCTTGCAACAAAAGAGAAAACATCTGCAAACTCACCAAAGCATGTCATGAGTTGGCCTCTGTCAGCTGATGACAAAGACTCTCAGAGTCACCATCTATGTTTGGGGCAATGAAAATCCCATTCAAAAAGGTCAACATTCTTTTCAACATATTCTTTTTGAGGATATGAGGTTACAGATTTGAAATTTCTGTATGGTGAGGTGATAGGGGAAAGAGAAAGATGGAAGAGTAGCAAGGCCGACAGAAAGCTATGATTTTGATTCTGTTAAAGTTCCTTCCAGCTCCAAGTACATGGAGTCCACGCTCTCCAATCTCCTGTAGGCTCTTGGACACCTTAAGTGCCTTCTTATCCTTCTGCGAACTCATGTTTATTTGTTTTTCATTCTATGTAGAGTCTACGAGCCTATCACAGTCCGCCATGACTGTTTTCCCAGTGTTAGAAACTTCTCTGTCTCCTCAGAAAAACTCACCTGCTCTGAAAAACCTTCTCCATAGCGCAGCAAAGTCACAAAATGCTCACAGTTGTTGGCAAGTATGTCATACTCCACCTCCTGTCCAATCACAAACTCTGACCGTTGCATGACTTCTTCCACGGGGAGAGGGGAGGACGTTTCATCATATTTGTTGTTGATTCTGTATGTGTCACTTCCCACCACCTCCTTCAACAGCTGCATCTTCACCAGGGCCTTTCTGCTGAACACCGACTTGGCGCTTGTAAGTGCCGCAGAAGTGTCGCCCTCTGTAAGGAGAGTTCTGGTTAGCAAGGTCTGGGGAGCCAGCCCAGCGGACGCCAGTGCCATCTGAAGACTTTGGAAATGCAAAGACAGCTAAGCCCAGTGCTGTTCCTCACTCAAAATCAAACCAGAAACCACCTGGGCTTACCAGTCGTAGGCACTCACCCTGTAATTTGTCAATCGCACTTAATACTGTGCAAACAAGATGATAAGCAAGTTGTAGGGAAATTTCTATTTTCACATAGAACAAATTAGGTGAGAAAGTTTTACCCATGGTGGGGAGGAGTGTGTATAAGTTCTCTATCAGTTGGTATTGTTTAGACCCCTTAGTATAGTTTTCTAACATATTGCAGATCAGATCACTGCCCACTTTTCTTGTAAAGCAACCTCATATTCAGCATCTGGACGCTTCCCACCTAACACCATTGCAGCGGTGCATCCTAGCATCTAGGTCACATTCCTTATCTCCATTTCCATGTTTTAAATTTGTTCTTTCAAATGGGATTCCATTCAGGTCCTCTTAAGGGTAAATTAGGGCCAGGCTGGGGGCCTTTGGCCAAGAAGCTAAGTCCTGAATCAGAACCTAACTTCACAGGCACCGTCCACAAGATGGAGTGTTACACTGTGCCTGAGCCACCCGTAGTCACACTGGCCCAGCCACTCCTCCCAGTCTTACTGCCTCAATCAAATGCCCAGACGGCCAGGACTGTGTGCTGGCCTGTCGCTGTCAGCATCTGAGGCTGGACAGATGAGTCCTCAGGGTTCAGTTCCAACACCAGACCCTGGGCCCTTCTCCATCTGCCCGAGACGGCTATGCTTGACTCTTATGCAAGCAAGTCAAGAGAAGAGGGGTCTGTAAAGCCAGGCCTGAGACTCTTCCCCTTCCAGTAATGACTGGAAGCAAACATTCTTTCTCACTCCTACCTCTTTGTTTTTTTCTATCCTCCAAGCTTCTCAATGCTCATAGGACAGTATTTCCAGTTAATATCTTGCAGATGGAAAGTTCTTGCATATTACCAGATCCAAGAGCACATATACGTCAGGGAGTATTGCTACATGTTTATTGTTTTGACTTGTCTGATTCAACCAATTTACAGAGGAGGACCTCCGACGCTTAGAGAGGTCAGTCGGTGAACAAATATCACACGAGTCGTTAGCAACAGAAACAGGAACTGAATGTCAGCCTTCGGGATCAACACTCAGTGATTGAATCACATGAGAAGGGAGCTTCAGACGTGAAAATAAGGCAACGGCACCAAAATCTCATTTTATTTTCCAGAGGTGAAAACTGCAGAGATAATATTGAAAGGTGTTTCATGTTCATCGTGAGACAATGCAGAAAC
The DNA here is from genome assembly GCA_004363575.1 of Solenodon paradoxus. Classification (NCBI taxonomy): domain Eukaryota; kingdom Metazoa; phylum Chordata; class Mammalia; order Eulipotyphla; family Solenodontidae; genus Solenodon; species Solenodon paradoxus. The sequence continues at coordinate 68,058 of RJWH01002743.1, forward strand.
CATTTGCTCTGTATTGTAAATGTCATCTTATTTGCCATTTTTCCATTTCCAATAGTCTTGGACAAAGGCAAATATCTTAAAATGCTACAAAAAAATCATTGCACTAAAATTTCTCAGTAGTAGTCAAGATATTAAGCCTTAGGCCTATAAACGCTTGTCTTTAAACATACCAACAGGAAAAAAATACTCCGGGTTATTTGCTATTTGCATACAATATTTTCCCAATTAAGAAACAATTTTATGCTCATTTCTAAACATCTAGAAAATACAGAAATATGCAGTATAAACATGTAAATACAAATTACCCATTATCCTACCACCCAGAAAGAATTAATATTATTCTGATGTACTTCTATTCTGTCTCTTACGAGCATATGTAAATGTGTATGCATGTGAATACATGCATATGTTTTGTTAATATCATTTCATATCTAATTTGGAATTTCCAAAACAATATTATAGCAAGATCATCTCTGATGTAATTAAACATGTCTAGATACATGATTTTTAATGACTGGCTATCTAGTACTGCCTGTCTCTTTCTGGAAAAGTCTGTCAAGGTCAATCATAACACCCTATTCTTCTGGGAACAGTGATGGTCCAGCAATCAGCATGGGACCACACTAGACCAATAAGAATTGTCCCCCATGATTTTTCAAGCTGCCACAGGCAGGGATTAGCTCTTTCTCCTGTTGGGGAGCAAGACAATCTATGAGAATGAGAACCCAAGGATGCCCATGGCCATTAATTACTTTCTTAGAGAAGCATAACCTGGGGGGACAGATACTATATAAAAATGCAGTGGAGAGAGAGAGAGAGAGAGAGAGAGAGAGAGAGAGAGAGAGAGAGAGAGAGAGAGAGAGAGAGAGAGAGAGAGAGAGAGAGAGAGAGAGAGAGAGAGGGAGAGAGGGAGAGAGAGGAGAGAGGGAGAGAGGGAGAGAGAGAGAGAGAGAGAGAGGGAGAGAGAGAGACAGAGGGAGAAAGAGAGAGAGGGAGAGAGGGAGAGAGGGCGAGGGAGAGAGGGAGAGAGGAGAGAGTCTGGAAAACGTTCAAGTCTGTGGATCCAGGCTTCCTGAGTCCAGCATCATGGCTATCGTTTCCCTCAGTGAAATACTGAATTTGCCTTTTTTGCTTAAGTTCATTTGAGTTTGATTTCTGTTACACGGAACTGAAGACTTCTGCCAAAAGCCATCTGCTGTGGCTAAATCATAACTCATTCAACTTTCCCTTTATGGAACATTAAGTCATCGTCTGTATTTAAACCATCATAAATGAGATCAAAAGGAACAACCTTCTACAGAAACGTTAGTCTGCAGCTAGAAAATTATTTCCCTAGAATCAGATTCATGGATCGACATGGAGTCAGAGCATATGAGCTCTTTTATGAAGCTCTTAACACACACTATTAAATTGTTTTTCTGAATGATTTGATCAACTTATATTTCTATCAATAATATCCTTGTTTCATGACATCATACCCTCACAATACTCATGTTCATCATTTTATTAACCTTTGCTAACAGGACAAAGGATAAAATCTGTCGTGTTACTTTGCAATCCCTACATGACTAAAAAGTTGAAATCTTTAAAGATGGCTATTGGTTTTTGTTTTTCTTTTTCTACAAACTATTTACCACTCTTTTTACACATGTGTTGGGATTTTGATGATTGCTTTCAGCGGGGGACTTCTTTCCCCAAAGAGCATCACCTGGTTTCCTTACTTCTTTCAAAATGTTTCTCCAATGTGATTTCTTATAAGCTTTTCCTGACTACCTCCTTTAAAGCTGCCGGCCACCCCCATCCCTCAGCTCATCCTATTCTGCATCTTTGATTATTTTCTCTCTGTGACTCTATATATCACTCTATCGCTATTTTCTATGCTGCTATTCTAACATCGCTTTCTGTATTTTGTTCACAGACTCCGTCCCCACCCCTCTTCTTCCCCCTCCCTTACTCCCTCCCTCCCTCGATTTCTCTCTCTCTCTCTCTCTCTCTCTCCTTTTCTCTTCCCTCTAGAATGAAAGTGCTGTCTTGCTGGGAGTCTCAGTCACCTAGACTAGCATTTGGTGCATATGGGTAATCTATAAATAGATACCGACTGAACTGAAATCATCTATTTGTGTGACATATTAAGACAGTGACTTTTATCGTATTTCTGCCTTATCTTTTTCCCCAGCTGATCCTTTTCTTTTTCAATCCAGCAGTTTACAATTTGAATGTTAATTGACCATTGGGATTTGGTCAATGCCACTTTGATCTTAAAGTGCCCTCCCCTAAATCTACATCAGTCAGATTTACAGACTTTCTATGTTTTCTTTCTCTTGCGTTTTTGTTTTATGATGTCATTCGTAGTTCCTCTTTATAATAAGAAAACCAAGTATCTCCCAGGAGCCACCAGGAAAACACCCTTACCTAGAGGTGCTATGTTGATGACATAACCGTCACCCAAGTACAGAGCCCAGTGCTGATAGCCCTGACGAAACACTTCAATCAGGTCCCCTGGCTGGGGGTTGCCAGGAGAGTTCAAACTAAAGCAATCATTAAACGCCATCTGCAATGACAGACACAAAGAAGATCTGGCAGATATGACTTTGCAAAAGAAAATCAGTTTAAGACTTCCGTAGACACATACAGATGCAGAATTCATAGGGATCGCATTCCTTATTAAAGACTCACACCCCTGTCCTTGACTTTGAATGATTCCAACACTGAATTATATGTGCCCAAGCAGAAAAGTGGGGAAAGGTTGTGTCTGCTATTAATTTTCTATAGCAACACTTCTCATCCTGGCCACTGCAGGTCCCTTGATGATAATCACGGTATGAATCTCTCTTTAAGTGTAGACATTCAGAGGTAATATAATTTACCTATATACAGCATTTCAAAAGTAAAGTATTAATAGGTGCCCTGTTTGGAATAGTCTGTAAACTAAACATACTCGTATCTGTTTTATGACATAAATATTCAGTCCATGACAAACCACAAAAAAAAGAAATCATGAAGTGCCTATAAGTTAGTACTTAGCACAAAAAAGTCAGGATTCAGAAGCAGAAGATCAGGTCTTTCAGACATTCCTAGAACAGCATAGTAAAATCACTGAGTAGACGTAAAGATGATGTTAACATTCTAGGCAAAAAAACACTTTGGCAAAACTTGCTCTGTCACTTAATTGAAGCAGAGCTGTTTCCAAGCTCAGATGAATGTACAGCCAGGTATTAATTGTAGGATATGGGTGATTTTTTTTTTTTTTCTGGTGCTGAATTGCACTGTGCAAGTCTGGACACTCTGACCTCTGCCCACTAGGGAGCAGCAATGCCCTTTGTCATGGTGACCCCCAAAGACACGCCCACACACTTCACCACCCGCCTACTGCCCACCTGCAGTTCCAGTCTCCGGCTAATTCCAGCTGTGCCGGGCAATCAACGGAAAAGTCTCACAAGTTGGAAAACTGGGGAGTTTGTCACACTGATAATTAAGTCTGAAAATTCTGAGTGTAGTAACTGAGAATTTACTTTTTTGTTCTCAGTCAGTTCTTCTTTTCAGGAAGAACGTATGTCGCTACAGTAAAATCTAAGGAAAGGTTGCATCTTCTCTGGGTAGCAGAGAGGCAGACAGACTCGGCAAGTCAGAAATTCTGTCCATTCATGGATCATCAAAAGGAGAGTTAATGCTAAGTCCACGCTGACTCTCTAATTGACACCAGAGCCTTCCTCCCTTCCTCTCACTCACATATAGACATGTATATTCATTTACAAAACAAATCTAAGTGCCAGAAAGGGAAACTTCCAAATTATCTACATGGTAATTGAACCAGCACAGATAAGGACTTGGGAAGACCAACTATCATTGTTCTGGCATTTGAAAAGTCGATTTTACAACTGCTAATATTGGGAGGGTGTTTCCCTAAGTATTTATTTGCAGGCCATCTGTTGAAAGCTTCAATCATCACTCCATCACAGAAATGTGCCCAAATGGAAGCCATCCATCTGTTGACAAATAACTATTAATTCGAACCACCCTCTCAAACACACCGGAATCTTACTAAGAGGGCAGTTCACAATGTGGCCACGTGGGGACTAAAAGGAAAAACAGATAACAGACTATGATATAAACAAACACATTTCCCACGAATAGGAATCAGTGAGCGCAGGCAGCTGTCTGCTAGAATGCAGAGGCCGAGCCACGCTTACTGTAATAACCACCGTTTGAGCAGAGAATGTGACATTTACTTCCAAACACATGATCTCAATTAACCCTATTCAAGTATTTAAAGCCTACAGCTATTTTCATTTATTATATTATTATCCCATTGTACAGATTAAAGAATTACCATAGCAAATGCCAGCTTTAGGAAACAGTGACCTTGGAAGACGCTATGCTCTAAGAGAGAGAGGGGGAAATAACGGGACTAGGTGTCAACAGGGCAAGCTCTTGTCTCAGGCCTTCTGCAAGCTAGTTCTCTCACTGGGCAAGTTATTCAAACATCTGAGTCCCAGTCCTGATTTTCAAGACAAGCATAAAAATACATGTACTTGTATATCTCAAAATGCTGTTCCAAGTAAGCTTTCCTGAACGAGCTAAAAAGCTGTTGCAATTCCTTTATGAACTAGAAAGAGGTAGCCAGAAGGATTGGCAGAAAGAGGTAACTGTTTGCAGAAGCTGAAATACTGGTTAGTGCTTATATGAGATTTTAGCTCCTCATTCTGTCTTTTAGCCATGATGGTTCTGCAGAATGGATGATCCCACTGCAAAATGCAATTATTGACACAATCATACAAATACATTTAACACATTTTCAACCTTTTACATAACATTCATAAACTGACTTATCGAATAGAAGTTGGTTTCAGGAAATACAGGATCATTATAAATATCATATTTATAAAGAGGCATGGCAGGATAACCAAGGAAATATTTCATACAAGCAACCTCTCAGGAAGCTAAGGGAGGAGGCTGAAGGCTAATAGGTAAGAGGTCGGGGGAGCTCTTATACCAAACATGTAGAACTAAGGCTCTTTATTAGAGAAAGGTACTCCAGACGTGATCTAATCCATGAATCTTCAGATTTGTTTTTAGCGGTGGAGCCCTGTATCAAACCAAATTATCCAGTGGACCCATAAAAACATAAACATGAATAGCAGCCCTGGTCTGGATGAAGTTAGGGAGGGAGAAGCATGAGCGACCCATTTGCTTCTCAGTTTTAGAGTTACTGAGGATCCCTGGGACCCTGGATCCCCAGAACTTCTACTACTCGAGCTCAGGCAACATCCATCTAACCCGAGTAAAACCCCGTCCTTAAAACAGAGGAAACAGAACATCATTTAATTTAAGCCATGTCAGATGCTAGCTTACAAAAAATTTCAACAAACGGTGTCAGAGGAGTTAGGCATCATTCATTGTCCCCTACTCCCCACCCCCAACGAAAGAAAGTTGACCTAAGTCTCCACCCTGTACAAAAAAATAATCCAATATGCATTGTAGACTTAAATGTAAAACAATAAAGCGTGGGAGAAAAATATGTAGGAGAAAATCCTTGGGATCTAGAGTAGATATAAAGTTCTTAGATATCAAAAGGACAATGCACAAAAGGAAAAACAGGCAAATAGGATGCCCTCGAAATTAAAAAATTGCACTGCAAAAGACTCCTTTAAAAGGACAAAATGACAAGCTACGGAGTGGGAGAACATATTTGCAAATCACATTATTAATTAGTAGCAAGAAGACAGAAATAACTCCCAAAAGTCAACACTGAAAAAACATTGACTGCAACTAGAACATAGGTCAGAGACGTGAAGCCACATTTCGCCAATGAAGAGACATGGGTGTCAAGGAAGTGATGTTTAGCATTGATAGCCACGAGGGAAATGAGACTAAGCCCATGAGGAGGTAGACGGCACATCTATCACGTAGCTAAAGTGAAAAATAATGACTGACAAGTGCTGGCGAGGATGTGGAACACCTGGATCTCTGAACATTGCTGGAGAGAATATGAACTGGTACAGCTATTCTGGAAGCAGTCCAGCAGTTACTGTAAGAACTTAAGTTGTGATGGGTCCTGGTGAAGTAGTGGTTAGGTCTGCTGCCTCTGACTGAGATCATGGTCCACATCCATCGCAAGGACCTGGGCTCACATACCAGGGCCAGGGGAGAAACAACCAAAATGAACAACTAAATACAAATAATTGAAAGGCTTTTGTCTCCTCTCTCTTCCTGCCTGCCTGCTCACCTTCATTCCTGCTGCATCTTTCCTTAAAAGAAAAAAAAAATGAATTAGTTTTTAACTGCCATGCGATCCAACAATTGCACTCCCGGGCATTTATCCCAGAGATTGGAGACAATGAAGACATAGTGACAGAAAACCTGCACACAAATGTTTATAGCAGGTAACTCACAAGAGTCCCACAATGGAAATTGCCCAGACCACTTTCAGCGGGCGAGGTGTTAACACGAATTGTGGTGCCTTCCTACTCTGCAATACTACTGAGGGGTAAAAAGGAACAAGCTATTGATGCAGGCAACCATGGGGATGAATGATCTCTGGAGACAATTATGTCCAGTAAGAAGAGCCAACGTCCAAAGGTTATAACCTGGATGGGTCTACTTATTCTAAGAATCTCAAAGTCTAATAGTAGGGAACAGAGAATGGTGGCCAGCAGTTAAGGAAACGGTGGGTGGGATGTGGGCGTGGCTGCAGAGGAGCAGCAGGAGGGACTCCAGTGGTGACGAAACGTTCAGTGTCTCCATCTTCTCGAGGTCAGCATCCTGCTTGGGATATGGTAGTGGTTTTACAAAATGGCACCACTGGGGGAACTGAATACCTGCCTTGAAATTCAATTACCTCAAAATAAAAAGTGAATTGAAAACAGACACCATTTTTTCCTTGCAGGATATGGAAGACAATAAAATATGGAAGTTAAGTTGAGGCATTTTTTAGCTTTATGCGAGAGAAAGTTTTCTTGCATTGAAGGTAGTCTGACCGTGGAATGGGCCACCTGTGACGACAGCAATCTCTGACACTGGGAATGTTTAAACACAGAGATAACAAGAACAAAATGTCCAGGGGCACTCTTGTGCCTCAGGAGGCTCAGGCACAGGCCATGTAAAGCCCGAAGACCCGGGTGCACAACACGGGTCTGAGGTGAAAAAATGAAGAAAGAAAGAAAGACAGAAAGAAAAGAAAACGAATTTCTGTGGTGGTGTGGGGCGTAGTTTACAATAAGGAAACCCTCTCAGGTCCCTTTCAACACTAATATTCTCTCACTCTATCTCCCTCTCCCATCAGGACCGTAAAGTAACATAATCATTTGCCCCATTTTATTTTATTTTATCTTTTATTATTGTTGAAGGGATATTGCACTTTGACATTAGCTTGTTTTGAGGTATATCTAACAGATTTTTACATTTACATATAAGACAGTGGTTTGCCAATACTCCCCCTCCTTTATTCTATCCCTTCATTTACAGTTAATTCCCTTCATTCCATTTCCCTCTCCCCCATCACTTTGGTACCCCCTGATTTGCCTTTTTGTTTTCCACCACTACGCACAGGGCACATCTTCCTTATGGCAGGCTTCTCTCCTGCTGTGAGACTGGTTACCAATTGCTGATTATTATCATCAGCATTACACAGAGGCGGAAAATGTCGCTCAGAAGATTTAAAGGCACAAAGGTAGCCAGTGAAGGACGCCAGGCTTGTCTCCTTCTTCCAGACACTACTTCTCATGCCACAGATTAACATCGAGAACCGAGGAATTCTTACTAAACACGATTTCATCTTTTCCTTCCTCTCCAACACCCATAAAATTGAGAAACTGAAACAAAGCATTAATTTCATATAACAACAAGGGATGTGTCTACATCTTCCTAAACAGAAGCAGTGAGCAAAGGGAAGGGGGGCCTGGCTGGAGAAACTTTGCTCCTCTTCTGGAAGCAGGGAAGGAATTCAGGTGGGGCTGGAAGCATCTAGAAGCATCTAGAAGGTGCCTCACAGCTTCAGCAAATGACAACAACCTGTCTGCTTGTGGAGTTGGATTTACAGGAACCACATCTGCCCCATTTCTTTCAGGCACAAATCTGTAAGGCAGAGCTTCATAAATAGGAGATAACACAGAGCCAACGAGAGATACATTTTTAAAGTCTTCTTTAAGGTAAAAAGATGTCATTTGAATAGTTCACTTGCCCAGAAATATTTGACTAATGCATCATAAAGAGTGGCATGAAAGTAACAGTAATCATTCTGCCAGGTATTTCCCTGGAGAGCTCTCAGAAGAAACAATGGCCCTCTTTGAGCAGTCTGATCAACTGCTGCTCAAGTTCACCAGGCCCCTGTGTCCCAGAAATATGAAGAGCACCTCTTCTCAAACTGCTCCCCAGAAAGCTGCTGGCAGTTTGCAAAAGCATCTGGGGCTATTGCTAGTCCAGGTGTTTCCCCCATTCAATGTGCACCCCATTTCACTCCCTCTGCTTTGCTCATCTGCAGCACCACTACTCTGAGCTGGTTCCATGAAGCCCTGAGCGCCCAGATTGGCTGATCACAGACCTAAGAGCTGCCAGGTCCTTGGTCCAATGCTCTCCCTACACAGTCAAGGGCTCCACCTCCCAGGGGAGGGGAACATCTCCAGTCACTGTGCTCATTCCCTGCTGGCATTCCCTCCAAAGCTCCCACTGCTCAGTCCCCATCTGACCTCCCCACAGTCTGGGCTTCTGACATCACAGCTACATTCTAGGCAAAGCCAACTACTCACTACACCTGGCACTCACCTGGATTTTGTTACTAACCTGAACCATCTACCCGGTATCGGGCACCCTTTTCCAAATGTCCCCAAAGATTCAGACCAGATGCCACCTCCTCCCAGGGTCTTCCAGGGGTCAACCAGAAGTGACGGCACCTTGGGAGTTTCCAGGGCGCCTTGTACCTGCGTCAGTGACTGGTGTCGGGGGAGTTTTCTCTTGAGCTCCATATGGAAGGCTGGTCCTTGTTTATCAAGACACATTCAGTTTCCTGCAAAACAAATGCTTAATGAACGAGGGACAGAGAGACACATCCATCATCTTCCTAATCCTGCCTGCCAGAGTGACATCACCAACCACATGCAAACTCCAACGTTTTATAACAATAAATATGTGAACTGTTACTAGTTTTCACTTCAGTAAGGTCGGGTAGGCTTTAAAAGCCTTGGTAAGAAAGACCAGGCTTCAGTTCCAGCTCTGTCCCTTAATGTCTGTGATTTGGGGGAGTCTCAGTCTCTTTCTCTGTCTCCACACCCCATTGGTTAAAAAAAATGAAGAGGGGTGTGGGCTCCCTAACAGACTCTCCGGGTGCCTGGAGCTTTCCCCATTGACAGTTGAAACCAAGTCGTCTGGAGACCCGCCCCGCCTCGCTCTCCCCAGCGCACCTCACTCTGGCACCAGGGTCACCTGCCCGGCAGGTGGCTGCTGCGGGGTCGGGGGCGATTCTGGGGTCGCCCTGGCCGCGCAGCTTCTGCTAGCAGCCACTGACCAAGTCCATCTCCTCCCGGGGACGTCTAGGCGACAGTTGTCAACGACCCACAAGGACGCCCTCCAGCGCCAACGCCAGCCGCGCAGAGCCCTTCATCCCGACGCTGCCGCGCGGACTCAGCGGCCGCCCTGCCTCCCCGCGCGCCCCGCGCACACGCGGCAGCCTCCACCCCGCGGGGTGAGCGCGACAAGGCCCCGCCCTCCGCTGGGACACCCTCACGCAGCCGCCAGGCCCGCCAGCCCCGAGCCAGTGACGCCCTCCCAGCCTCCAGGGCGTGCCTGCCTCGAATTTCCACGGACTCCCAGGCCCGCCGGCAGGAGCTGCGGTTATGAAGTTACTGGGTCTCGAGCCCAGAAGTGTTGGCGCCTGCTCAGCACCAGCACGCACCACCCATGCTAGCAAAGGTCCCTTCTCCGACACGCCGTCTTTGAAGGCAGAAAGGATCCTGCGCTGCGAGTGGAACACACACACACACGCACACACACGCACACACACACCCCTACCAGATATATACTTGTGAGCCCCATCCAGCTTTCAGAGGTTGTGAGGACACCTTCCAACCCTCTCCATTCCTTCTGATCCCTCCCTGCCACCACCTTCCTAGCTCCTAGCCTGCAATCTTCGGAGTGAGAAAAGGGGAGAGAGGAGAAAAGAAAAAGAAAGAACCTAGATTTGCAGCTACTAGTTTCCCTCACTGGAAATTCACCTGGCTCGCCTGGATGGGGCTGTCATTGAAGACAGGACTGTCCCAGGCGCTGGCCCCCATCCCCTGCCCTGCCCTAAAAACGTCTGGCTGTCACCAGACTCTTTGACTGTCTCGGTGCATGCTAGGAGCAGGGCAAACGACCCCCTTCCAGGCCAGATAGGACAGGATGGCAGAGCCCTTCAGCCATGTGAGTATAAAAATATAACTGGGCATGGCCAGTATCCTTTATCTTGTTACTAAAAAAAGGGAGACCAGGAATTCTAACTTGCTATGCCAGAGGGGCCTGGCGGACTGCTAGGGAGCCATGGGGAGCTCAGTACAGGACTTCCATTCACACAGGTCCTAACCTAGATTTTCACTCTGATTTAAATGGGATCTGGGCTCAAAGGAAGGACTTTTTTTTCTTACTAATTCAAAGGCTGAAAGAGCTCCCTAATTTGATATCTCTTGTCATAATAGGATAAGAACTACCTAAAGTTACAGCTGCTTTATAAAGGAAGCAGGTTTTGCCAGGAGAGTACAGGTAAATCCGTATAGTTTGAAATTATGGGCCGGACTCCAGAGCCTCTGAAAATGGAGATCCCAAAGAATGTCATCGAAAGCTTGCAGAATCTACACAGAATTATGCGGAATGTGGAAACCAGAATACCTGAGAGTTGTAGCTTTTTTTATGTGTTAATGTTTTTCTCACAAGTTCACTATTTAATAGATTTTTACAGTTATAAACTGAATCAGATATGCCTTTCAATACCCTTTTAATGTCTCAAAGAGGAAGCCATAAACATTCATCTGCTTTATGTCCCCAGTGATTTCAATTGAGTCATCACTGAAGGCAGTGGTTCATGATTTTATACAGGAGAGTTATTGTGAGCATTTATAAAGCCATCCTGCTTATGAGCTAAATTTATTATGTTTGCCAGGTTAATCTGTTTTCTCTAATCGGACACTTAATCATCCAGTCTCCTCCCTGCATTATGGATTCTTGAATGTGAACTGAGCAGGGTCGCTCAGTCAGGGTAAAATGATAAATTACCTTTTCATCGTATGGGCTATTTGTGATTAAATGCATAATAATAGAATTAAAATGAAATACATCTTGGAATTTTTACTTCTAGATCCTTTCCAGGTATAGACAAAATGCCTTCAGTTAAGAGTAAATTCAATCTGATGACTGAATGGAGTTTTCAGGAGAAACAGCGAAGCTTTGTAGTTGGGAAGACCTTTGAGTGCCCCCTCCCTTCTTGTACATTTTGGAAAATTCATCACTGAGTACCAGTGGGTCAGATTCTGAATGAACAGGTCAGAATTGACGTGTCCATTCAGGAAGAAGGAGGAATTAGCCTCAGGCAGCCAAAGCCAAAGTTCGTCTGAATCTCGTGTTGCAATCCTGGGATCTCAAGGGTTCCAAATGGAGTGTGATAGGAGCAGATGTTAGATTACAACCAAAGTAACCAGTTCCCATTATTTTGGCTGTTCTATTATATGAATCACCACATGGAAGGCAATCTCAGTTGCTGCTTAGTTGGACTGGAAGGGTTGAAACATATTGAAATAACCATAATGGAGATGATTTAGTCCTGTTCGTTATAAAATGAATAAAGTCCACTTATTATAGCAAAAGCCATGGGAGGTAACAAGAGTCATTAACTGCCTGTTGAATACATGGAGACTAAAACCAGTTGGCAGTGTGTGATGCGAGACACCTCTACTTTTTTGGTGCAGGTTTTGCAATGAGCAAAACACCCGCTTATCGTTTGTCTCCTCTGAGCCTCCTAAACCAGATCCGGGCGGTTGCTCTGAGGTCTATTCCCTGGAGGTCTGGGGTGGCAGGACGAGGGGTGCGGAGCAAGAACAGGCCTCTTTGTCAAGAGCTCTCCCTTTACCCAGACTTTGATTGCAGAGTAAAAGCAAAGTCCTCCTTTTAGATGAGAATGAAACAAAACACAAAAGCAAAAAAAACCTACACAAATACAAGGTAAACGAGACCTCGTACAAGAAGCGTCTTTGTAAAGCTCTGGTGGTCTTATCTATGTGCGGAGGAGAAGTAAGAGTTAAGACAGTCATTCAAATCCTCAAACCCTCTTACCCCAAATCCCTGTTAAAAACTGATAAAGCAAAAGCTTTTTTTGTTTGTTTGTTTTTTGGCTTGAATATCCAGGCAGTGTCTGTTCCGACCGAATTTTCACTTACACTGCTCAGGCTCTTGTTCAGTCTGATGTATAAGATTCTTGGTCAACGTAATTGGAACTAGAAATGTTTCTCCACGGGGTCCTCATGCGCAGGCCGACCACACATACCACTTTAAAGGGGACAGTATTATCTTTTCGTATTTCCTGATGTCCCATCATTTTAATATAAACATCAATTCTGCCCTGTTTTAAATAAATCAGGACTGTCTCTGAAAGGGGCAAAGAGGGCAGTTGACATGCCCCAGGCCCAGTATAGTGAAGGGTTCCAAAAGTAACCGCACCCCTGTGAGGAAACAGAAGCCTCCAGAAGAGGATTCCCCTCCCCCACACTCCATCTGGGCCTGTTTCTTCAAAGGGATCAGCACACCACAACCTGGTCACGTCACAGGTGAGTACTGTGGGGTTACTTCTGGCACTGTGGAGGCTAGTGGGCATTTCTGGCACTGGGATGGTTAAAGCAGCATGTGTCTTAAGCAGGACATCTAGAGCAGGGCTCGCAGGGCCACCAAATCTGGTTTTTGCCTAAGGTGCCAAAATTCCTTCTACCAGTCCTGGCTGTTTGTATGAAGTCCCTGAAACCACATGACCACACGTCGTTACTGTGTGATCCCATCGAATAGCTCTTACTTGTTGCTGGTCTGGCTGCTCTGCTCCTGCTTGAATTGCTCTCCTCGTCCCCTCCCCTTAGTCACCAGCACATAACCCAATCCCATTTTTGCCATACGACGTCCTGTTTTTGTCCCAAGGAAATACGATCAGCCTCCTCATGTGGGACACATGCTGGCGAGGTGACAGCTCTATCTCTTCTGCCCCCAGTGATTATGGACATTTGAAATCACTAAGCTTGTTAAGTTAGGCTGAGTCAGTCTCTGGACCAGTCAAGGACATAAGTGGAGAAGAGATTGATTTCATGGAGCCGTTCAGAGGCACAGAAACCTGCCAGCATGCAGCAAGGAGAGAAAGAAGCGGGCATGCCTTCTGTAGACGCTGCCAGCCTGTGCGCTGCCGGGAAAAAGACAGAAAGGCCTCGGCAGTGAGTCAGGTGTTCTTGGGTTCTAATCCCAGTCTGTCACTTGCTAACTGTGTGACATGCGGTCTGTTCCTTAAGCCTTCTGAACCTCAGTTATACAGCTGTGAAACTGAGAAATAAATGTTAGCCTGTCTTCACAGGTCTGTGAAAATATACACACAGCTCAACATATAAGAAAGTATAAGAAAGCGTAAATGTAAATGATGATTAATTGCTAGATATAGTACAGGGGCATCCTTGGAAATGACAAGGAAATTTCACCACACTCAGGAAGAGAAATGACTGGCTCTAGGCATAATGTTTCTTTTCCTGCTCTCCTCATTTGCTGCTTTCCACTTTAAATTCAGAGGAAGTCGTCTTATTGATTAATTGTAACATTTACATAGCATAAATATCTGTCCCTTAAAAGTGATACTGACAATAGAGTTAAGCCCTTATTATCTTTTATTAGTCTAATAAATAAAAGCACCTCACTAAACAGAGACCACAAATATAAATGATTTCAAGGACTTTGCCTTCAGGGGGGAATCATCGGATGCATTGGGGAAAAGGAAATTCTGATCTGGTCTTCTATAAAATGCTAAGTTTCTGCACAAAATCTTGAAGCACAAGTGTTTACAGGACTCTTGGTGACAAGAAAAGCGATAGTAAATGTGCCTCGGCACTAAAATTCCCGTATCCATGGAAACCGCTGGAGTTCTGCTAGCGAGCACACGTGGCCTGCGGTATTTCTCGCAGGGCTGAGGCAGCCAGGGCGGGTTACTCTGCTGGAGAACTGGCACTTTGCTGGAGAGACGCAGCCCAGCCACGGATGCTAGCCCTCTGTTAAGTGTAATTACAGAGGAATTCTGAAATCTCAGATATTAAAGAGGAAAACAAAATGAACCATGTTTCTATCTTTCCATGCACTTGAATTCTCCGAGTGCCATGTCCTAAATTAAATCAGATTTTTAATCAGAAAGGGCTTGAGAAATCATCAGAGTTCCTCCTCTTCTCTCCGTGTTCCTAACTGTATTCACGAACTCTGGATTTTCCATGAGCACAGTTCTCAGCTATCTGGCTTTTCTGCTGCACCTTCAACTTGCTGGATATGTCTTCCCTCAGGGCCTTTGTCTATGCTGCTTCCTCTCCCTGCAGCACTACCCCTACCCTCACCCCTCCAATATCCACAGGACTTGCTTCTGCACTTTCTTGCAGCCTCTCCAAGTTTACATTATCAGCTAGAGCTTCCTTTGTTCACCTATGCAAATTATCACCCTCATCACTCCAGATCTCTTTCCCCTCTTCATGTTTAATTACAACTCTTAACTCTAACTGACTTGTTATATATGTATTATTGGCTCTCTTCCATCCTACTAAAATGCAAGTTCCCTGTAGGCAGGGACATGGTTTACTCCGTACATATGAATCCCCTGCACTGGTATAGCTTCTTATCCATAAGAATCATTTAATAAGTGACTGTTGAGAAATATCGCAGCCTGGAATAATATCAAATACCTTTGTTAGTGTCTCTGAAGTGTCTTTGACCTTGTCCTCCTGGCTGCAAGATGGCTGCATCAACACCTAACATCACATCCTCATACCGCTACCTACAGAATAGGAAGTAGCGAGGACAGAGCCTTTTTCCTCTTGTACTTCTCCCTTCACACAGAGAGAAATACCTTTCCTTGAATTTTCCAACAGATTTTCCTTTATATTTCATGGATCTGGGTCAAGGGCTACCCCTGTCTGCAAGAGAGGGTGAGAAAATATTTGGCTTTTTTAACCTTTAGAAAAGGAGACAGGCAAGGAGAGGAGTATGTTTGATGGAACCAGCATGCAAAAGAATGCCATGCTTCATCCATGTCACATGTACCACCCAACTGATGAGAGATGTGGTAAACAATGAGGTCTCCCACACTTTTGCATCTTAAAAATATAGCCATTTATATGACCTATCTTTCCAATTTAATTCCTGTTTCACTAAACGAATGTACTTGTAAATAAAATTCTTATATAATCCTATTAAAGAAGGTTGGTTGAAGAGCATATCAAGGAGAGACTTGAATAGACAGATGAAGAAAAATGGGCAAAGATATGCGTCCTCTCAGAATGGGACAAGAAGAGAAAAGACCAGAAAAGATCCACTGCAGGACTGATGCAACTGTGCTGCTCGGGAGCTTGTGGGATGGGGGCAGGAGTCAGGCCTGTTAACCAGACACTCAGAATGTTGCATAGAAATCGATTTTTCCTTTTAAATAATTGACCAAGATTCAGTTCTTGGCAGGTGGTCAAGGCAGTGTCCTCTGAGTTCTAGGGGACCCTGGAAAAGACACTAAGATTTGGATGCCCAAAGAGACTCCCCTCCCCTCGTCTTTCATGAGTTACCAATGGCTACATACAACCACAGAATGAAGACATAAACTGCAGGCCTGATACATGGGGTAAACAATGAGAAAAACACCTGTAGGGACAGAGGGTGCAAGGAGAGTCCCTTTACTCTCAGTCTCAAGCATTCTGTGCCCCAAGTTTTCTGTTTTGTGGCACAAAATAAAAGCAGGCTCAGAATCCCTAGAATCAGCAGGCCTGAGGTCATGGACCTTGAGACACAGATGCCCGCATGACCAGACTTTCAGAGAAGCTCAGGCATTGTGGAACCTCGCTGTTCTCTCCTCAAGTCCCTTAGAGCGAGCAAAGAGCTTTTCATACTTTGTAAAGGTATTTAAGATAACAGGTGAGGCAGACATTTTTAAATGAATGGCATTGGAACGCCTAGCCACTTGAATATCTTTCGCAACAAAACAGGTGAAATCGAATGCATGAAAATCACCACATATTGAGAAATCTTTCGCCCAATGTGACATCTGGGATAAAAATACAGGAGTGTCACTCCCAGTTTGCACAGAGTGCATCTTAATATCATATTTTCTGGTTTTCTAATCTATTAGGAGACAGTTTTCAGTTCCTCTTGCTGAATTATCAAAAAAAAAAAAGAGAGAGAGACAAAATTGACCATTAAAGGCGAACACATAGCCCTTGTGTAGCCTGACCGTAGGCACTGCTTTTGTTTTTTATTCAGATTTCTCATCCATCCCATCATGTTAAGATAAATGTCAAATTTGCCGCATTTTTTTTTTTTTTTTTTATAAATCAGGACCATCTTTAACATGGAGCAAGAGAGGCAGGTGAGTGGCCCAGGGCTCAGTCTGTTCAGGGGCCATCAAAGCAGCTGCCTCTTTTGCCCGGTGTTAGACGGTCCTTGCTGGGGCAACTGTAGTGGGCCATGGCTGTTCCCACCCCTGTGAGGAAACAGGGACTGAACGAGAAGATTCCCCCACCCCATGCTCCTGTTCCTTCAAAGAGAGCAGAGCAGTGCAGTGTGGTCAAACTGCAGATAAAGTACTGGGAGGGTTATTTCTGGTCCTGTGGGGTTATCTCTGGCACTGTGGGGTTATTGAGCATTTCTGGCACTGGACCAGTTATTGGGCATTTCTGACACTGGTTAAAGTGGCATGTATTTTAGGCAGGACATTTAGAGTAAGGCTTATAGGGCCACCAGATGTGGTTTTTGCCTAAGATGCCAAATCCTTTCACCAGCCCTGGCCTTTTGTATGAAGTCCCACCCATCATAAGTCACTGCTATGTGATCACCAATCAGCATCGCATAGCACTTACTTCTTACTGGCCTGGCTGCTCTGCTTCTGCTCGGATTGCTCTGCCCCCTCCCTCCCCTTAGTCACCAGTGCATAAACCTGTCCCCATGTCAGATTTTTGTCTCAAGGAAAAATGGTCAACCAATCCTTGAGATAGTTTGATTCTCCACCAAATTCCAGTGCTTGTCACGTCTGATCGCTGGCCTGGCTGTGCTCTGAGAGGCAGAAGGACAGAGTGCTTGGTCTTAGGCTCCAACTCTGCCAGGCATAGCAGTGTGACTGTGGAAGGTTACTCACCCTCTCTGTTTCCCAATGTTTTCATCTATAAAGACCCACCTTTGGGGGGGCAGTAATGTGAGGATTAAGCAAGTTAATAAGTCAAAAACTACTGAGAATAATTCCTGGTAAGTGTGATGTAAATGTCTACAAATTTATTTTTATTATTGCTACCCAAAGTCGATATGGTCAGTGAGGGGACACTTGGGGAAATATAGTGGAAATGAATCTTTCACTAAGTAGATTTAAGGGCATAGAGGGGAAAATATTTTATTTCTATGTAAAAAGGAATTGCAGAAGAAGTAATGGCATGATTTTTTTTTTCAAAAGCTATAAGAGATATTGTCTTGGGTAAAATGTATCACAGAAACCCATTTCTCTCTTGCTTGGACTATACATAAAATAAAACGTGACTCTTTACTGAACTGACTGGACAACTTAGCCAGAAACAAATCTTCCAGCTACCTGCAAAAGCAGCGCCCCCCAGCACCTTTTTCCTCTTTAGCAGATAGCTAATCTTCACTCTTCCCAGGGCTGCCTGAAACTCAATTTCTTAATGTTAAACTTTGAATCGTGATTCTCTGTGGCTTATTGCTGTAAGAAATGTCAAGAATCCTTGGGCTACTGTTTTTTGTATCTGCCTTATCCAGCTAATGCTGTTCTCTTAGAGCCCAGAGTCTGGAATTTTGCATGTAAAGTACAGCAATGTGATCTGGGAAAATTGACCTGGAATGGGTCATGTGGTTCAGACATTCTTGAAAGTCCAGTCCCCCAAATTTGTGAGCGACTCTGCAGTGCACACCCCAGTACTCTCTGGATTCAGGTCTAAAGACCCAAGTTTCATGGTACAAACATTGTCGCTCGTGAATATCCAGTTAGAATATTGAGATAATGTCTGGACAGGTTGGAAATGGCACTAATATCTGCAGAATACCTGGAAACTAATGGGGGTGGGGAGTTGACCCTTGACAAAGGGGTTTTGAACTGCATGGGTCCACTTACATGTGGACATTTTTTCTCTTCATGAGTCCCACATTCAAAGGACTCAACCAACCTCAGATGTCAGTTGTTTGCTTCCATGGATGCAAGAATCTGTGGGTGCAGAGGATCAACAATAAGGACTTTGTATCCACTGGGGGTCTTGAAACAAAGATATAACTGTCAGTTCAGTTTGGGGAGAGTCAAAAGTTACATGTGGGTTTTCCACTGCACAGTGGTCTGAGCCCTTAACCCCCACGTTGCTCAAGATTCAACTGGACATAAAAGAGATGAAGGAACAATGAATGCTGGTGAAGACGTGGAGAAAAGAGAACACCTTTCCTTTACTCTGTTGGTGGGGGTGTCAACTGGTGCGATCTCTATGGAAAGCAGTATGGAGATTCCTCAAAAAATTGAGAATGGAAATCCTATATGATCTTGTCATTCCACTTCTGGGTATTTACCCGCCAAAACACAAAAACACTAATTCACCCTCATGTTTATTGCAGCATTATTTACAAGAGCCAAGAATTGGAAGCTCCCTAAGTGCCCAAGAACAGATAAATGGATAAAGAAGATATGGTCTACATGTGCAAGGGAATACCACACAGTCCTCAAAAAGATGAAACCCTATCATTTGAGAAAACATGGATTGAATCGGGGTGGGGGGTATTATGCTAGGTTAAATAAGTCAGAGGACAAACACAGGTACCAGATTGTCTCAATCTTCTGTAGAATGTAAAGAAAAACAGCAATGAACAGAGAAAACAAAAATCAGCCATTGGACATTGACAGTAGAACTGAGGTTACTTTTGGAGAA
>RJWH01002743.1:87287-205254 GCA_004363575.1 Solenodon paradoxus
GAGAGAGAGAGAGAGAGAGAGAGAGAGAGAGAGAGAGAGAGAGAGAGAGAGAGAGAGAGAGAGAGAGAGAGAGAGAGAGAGAGAGAGAGAGAATGTTGAAGAGAATGAGCGTTTCTATCAGTCAAGCATCCATTTTTACTGAGTCACCATTTCCTGCCCAGCCCACACCACCCACCTCAGCTGAACCTTCACGGATCTACCATAATGGCTTCTCACACGGATCTGATCTTGTCACTCCATTATTGAAGCCTTCAACCACCTACAAGATAGAATATTCAGTTTCTCACCCTTTCCTTTGACCTTGACATCAGATCCCACTATCCCTTCCAGCCTCCCTCTTCCCCCTCTCACTCACTACCTTCGTTGCCCTAGTCACATTGAACTATGAGAAATTCCCTGACAATGACAGATGTCATCTTGTCCTCATTTCCATTAGGCCCTTACACTTCCTGCTTTGGGATAACAGGTCATATTTCAAGGACCAGTTCAAATATTACTACTCCAAATTGCAGCAGCTTGTTGCTCTTCTTTTCTTTCATTGCATGCAATTCATCACTTTCCAAAACAATGCTTAGTATGCATGCTTTTCTCACTTTCCAAGGAGGCTGTGAACTTCTCAGCATCAAGACCATGGAGAGTCCTGTGGTCTGTCCTTCACATTTGTGTCCCTAATACTTAACTCAGGACGACAGGTGTGTAGAGTTCAAAAGAATCATAAAGGGATGAAAACATGAATGAGTGTGCCTTTGTCTCATTTCTGTCTCCCTGCTCTGCTTTGGCGTTTCTTACCAGGAGTCATTTGCAAATCACAAATGCCAGTCCTCACAGCTCTGATGTGGTGTTCCTGTCAGACCTCAGAGAGGAGTGGAGGTGAGATGCATTTCACTGGCTCCTTGAGGGTAAATGAAGGATGTTCTGATGCTCCTGAGACAATATGATGACCTGATAAAAACAGCTGTCCTGTCCCCTCTGCTGTCATCAGCCCTGTTCCAGAAGCCAATGCAGCTCTCTGACGATGCACAAGCGTAGTCAGCCTCCCGCTGGGCTGCTTTGGCAGTGCTGAAATGCACCAGCTTGTAGACAGAGGGGCTGCATTCTGGACATGGTGCTGCAGCTTGAAATCTGTACTTCCAGCTGAGTCTCTGTTTCCTTGTGTGCAAAATAAGGACAATGCTCCTTTCCCCAGCCCTGCAGACCTTGCTAGACTCTTTGGTGAGTTCAGAGCATGAAAGAAATTTTAAATCCCTTTACAAAATAGAAAGTCCTCCAGGGCAGTGGAAGGAAGTAACAATAAGTATTATTTATACCTTAGCCCTGGCTGTCTGGGGTTTTCCACAGCTCTTTTCTTCAGGAAAATCAAATCTCGTGGCTCAAATATGGGAGTTTCTTCTGGAAAATCAAACTAAACACCATGCCTGAGACTTGTTCTATGATCCGAGTAAAAGACCGGCCTCTACCACCAGTCATTCAGGACCGTCCCTGGGAAGTCCCACTCAGCGCAGCCACTGGCGGGTACCACTGGACCCGTTTAGATTGAAACCCCATGTCCAGGCCCAGGAGAACCGCATGGGCGTTTTTGGACACTGGCAACAGACCAAATAAGTCATGTCCTAGAAATATCTGTGCACGTCTCAGAGAGGTAACGCACCTCCGTGAACATTTCTGTGTATGTTCCCTGAGCAATGTGGTGGCTCTATGTCGTTAGACATAGAATTGGACAGAGAGTTTTATTCTGCTTAGGATAGGACCATAGGCCTATTTTTGATTAAACTCATGAAAAGTTACATAGGACAAATGCATGGAAAGTTACTGTAGAGAATAGTAATAGCAGCTAACACTTCAACAGCACAGTCCCTATGTACCAAGCATGATCCTTGGAGATTATTCGACATTATCCTACATTCACCGCCATTTTGTAAGGTAGGTGTCTTTTATTTCTATTTCACAGCTGAGAAAATGTAAGCTACTCACCTAGAGAGTAAAGAGTGAGAATGCAAACTCAACTCTTCCTGACTCTACAAGCTGGATGTTAAACTTGGTTCATTCTGGCCTGTGTGAGGCCCTTTAGCAGCTTGAATTTCCCTGAGGATTGCTAAGAGAAGTATTTGGATTAAAAAAACATCAGATGTCCATTTACTCTGTGTGGTTCCTTTGGACAGTCATCTTCAATAAACTCAGGTGGGGAAAAAAAGCAGAGGCGGATGATTATTTTTCCAGACTGTTGGATAATGGCTAATTGCCTCTTCAAAATCCTTTTTCTAATTCTTTCTCAATGAAAGAACCCTGCCTTTAGTTGGACTGGCAGTCTGCTTATCTAAAATGTTTGCTGTGGCTCTGTAAGTAGGTTTCGCTCACTGGGATGGTAAAAGAAGCATTACCCTGGAATTGTTTTGGTGTTTCCAGAAGAAGGAATTTACCCAGTTGAGAGGTGTCTCGTTCTTCCGTGCTGCTTCTTCCTTGATGTCTGTGACTTATAGATATAACTTGAGCTCCAGCAGTTTTCATGGACCATGAATGATCTTGAGATTGGAAGTTATACGCAGAGGCACCTGTGTTTCTAATTAGTTCATGGTGCATTTTCATCAAGGCTGAACATCCTATATATTAGAATAATAAATCCTGAGTGTTTAAACAGGTGCTGTTTTGGTCTCCCTTTTGCATGCAACCCAAAGTGATCCCAATAAACCGATGACTACCTGATGACTGAGATGTTAACCACCCGGGGTGAAGGAGCGCGTGACAGCAACGGTGAAGCCGATGACGACCCGTCACTATTCTTTCCTGCTTGCCTGTGATACTAGCCGACGTGCTGGGAACTTGACTGAGGGTCCTGTTACACTTGAACCTTACATCCATTCAGTTCCAAGAGTTTTTCATAATTTAGGAGTTTAAGAACAGAGTCAGAATTTATGGTAAACAATCTGCTTAAATGGAATTAAAAAGCCATAGACTCTCACCTTTCTTACTGAATTTTCATAGATACTCTGGAATAGATGTGTCTTTATTTGCTGATTGCCTTCAGGGCTAATTCAAGAAACCTTCATGTTTTTATAATTTTTTTTTTTTTAACCAGTTTCACTGGGGAGTGAGTCACAAGAGTCCTGCATATTGTCAGCCCAGAGCATTTTTAAACAGGTATATTTCACGATGTTCTAAAAGGTACACAAGTTGAAAGTATCACAAGAACGTACTTGGGTTTTGCCATTTTCGTGATGTATCCTAGACCCAGACAAGTTCTAGTGGGACCTTTGGGTTTGCAGTAGTCAGTTTGCACAACTAGGTCCGATGCAGGCCATGTATCACAATAGAAGAGAAAATGCGTTTGAAGTGCAATTAATGGAAAAATAAAATTCCTGCCACCTGCCAATTTTGGAGAGTACTGGAGATGAAAAAGCGATATCTCTTCTCATTGTTGGATTCAAATCCATTAGCTCTTGGTTAGTTTAATTAGAGCTAGGAAAATAATTGAACCTTCAGATTTAATTTTATTTAATGAGTTTAACTATTTTCTTCCTAAAATGTCTTTTCTCAGTTTTATTAAAAACCAAATTAAGTGAAGGAAATTAATTTTATATATATGTATATATATATTTTTATTTTATTTATTTATTTATTTTTTTTGGCAACTGGGGTAGTAGTCTGGAGTGAAATTTCTATGGAGCAGAGTAGTTCAGTTATAACTAAATAATTTCTTTGAGGGATACTACAGAGGCCTGTTATTAACCTCAAGTTATAATAACCTCTCTCATCCTTTTAGCTATTGAATATAACAGCTATAAATACCCACCTTTCTGCTCCATTTGTTCCCAGATCATTGTGTGGGGTGTCTTTTTAGGCCTTGGAGTACTTTTCAGTTCCCGATTAGAAGGAATAACATAGAGAATTGTAATTTTCTCACTCTTAGACATGTGAAGTTTGGGTAATTTGGATTGTGCACTTTGAAATGTGCACCAGTGAGACTATCCATAGTCTCCATTAAAGAGCAAAGTTTTAAAAAAGAAAAAAAAAATTGGTTAAGGAAAACCCAGAATTTCTCAGGACAAAGGATAAATGTACAACAAATACCAGTCTGCCTCACCTGATAATAATCCTTCCTTCCCATTTTTGACTCTCCAAAACACACAAAACGAAACTGTAAGAAAAGCTCCCCTTACGTAGTTTAAACACAATTTCGTTGCACTTGACAATCCTTGTACCCCTAACTCAGGCATCTAAATAATAACTTTTGATTTTTAAAACTCAATTAAGTGTTGGCTAACTTTACATTGAGTTAACCATTAAAGCTAAAATTCATTAAAATGCTGATTTAAAATAGGTTTTGTTTTTATTTCTTTTGAAAAGTAAGAAAATTAAATGTATTCATTAAAATATTCAGATGACTAGCTAGTATAAAACTATGTATGAAAAGTCAACTCATCTTATCAGAGCAAAATAAATGCCTCTCTTTGATAAATGCTGATATCTTTTACAGAGAAGTAAAGAGGAAATCCTCCTGTTGGTGAGTAGATGTTGTATTTTACTAAACTAAAATAGCAGAGTAATGAGTAAGAATATCAGTAGTTATTATTCGTTTATGCTGCTTATTGTAATTGAAGGTTAATAGCAAAGGTATGTCTTGCATTTAAGTAATCACTTTTACTCCTTTAAAGCTTTTTCTCCACAGGTTAATAATTCTGCGTTCAATTATACTATAAAAGAGGTAGAAAAGACACTAGCCTGCCTTGTTTAGATTTCTTGCTGAAGCTATATACCTTTATTTAATTTTAAAAGTTGAAGTGCTAAACTCTGAATTGCCCAGGCATTGTTTTATTATTATTTCACCATAGATTTTGCCATTACTCTTGAACAAATCAATTCACTGGTTAATACTCTGGTTTGGGATCTAGAGTACTGAGAAAAACACTACTCTCTAGATTGCTTTAAAAATTAGTACCAATTCTAAATAGCTTCTTTTAAAGTAGAAGGAAAAGTAATGTATTTTCTAAAACTTGACCTCAGCCATTTCTGCATTCCAGGGAAACTGTAGAATTTGTCAAAGGGAAAAAATATTTTTTCATTTATGAAAAACACATTAATGGACCCTTAGTGACAAAAGAAAGCCCCATGCTAGACTTGGGAAGAAAATTACTCTGCATAATAAAGTAAGGGCAGTTAGATTTTCCCAGTGGTGATGTGGGGATACTTTTGGAGGGAAATAATCCCCTTTGAAGGTCACAGCTGAAGAACTTGAGAAAAACCATGACTTACAGTCAATTTTCAGTGACAAGCATTTTAGCCAAACCTTGAATGGAAAATGTTCCATTTGGGTTTTAGTGGGGGGAGAGGAAATGGGACGATAGTGATATGTGGGGGAACAAAGGAAACCAGAGCAGCCTGCAGAATCTGAAAGGAGATGTCTAATCAACAGAGACTGGAACTAGGAACAGGAGGTTGGAGGGATAGTTGATAGACAAACGCTGGGAATTCTTGGCAGGATTTCTTGCAGTTCAATGAGATTGTGCTCATTTTCTTTCTTCTTAGGCGGATGAGGGTAGATCATGGTAATAATAATAAATAATGTCAACAACAAGAACTACAACTAACTTGATGCTTAAAAAGTGTCTGAGAACCTTCTAAATTCTTTTCAAATCTCATTGACTTCTCAAAGCACCCCATGAAGAATTATCATTATCCCTCTTTCATAGCCTATACTGTGCATATAGAGATCTTGGGAGACAGTGCTCCTTGCGTCTCTTCCCATGTTTCTGTATATCTTGTGAGCAGAAGCACTGGCTGCCATATTTCCAGATTATCTTTTCAAGGAAGATTGCATTCCTTTTCAAGGAACAGGCTTGGAAGAGAGAAATAGCATCTCCCATAGGTGCAGAGGGCAGGTTTGTTTACTGTCCACTCTAATGAAGACCATCTCCCCTGCCTTCCTCTTTCAGGACAAATACCAAGCAGGCTTACTGCGCGTTACAAAAGTGCGGGTTCCCCATACTTGCGGTTCCTCTGCTGTAACACAGCTAATGTCAAGTGGGGGCATCTCTTGCCTTCTTCTCATCACCCTAAAAGAACTGGAGCTCAAGAATTTAGCATGAGAAGTTGACAGTTTGTCCACCACTGTTTCTGTAAGCAATAAGCCTTCTTATCGCCAACTCAAGAGTCTCATATCTTGTATCTGTCTCCATGAAATTGCCACAGACTCATTTGCTAGCTTGGAAGAAGGAAAATCTCAAAGTTCTCTCAGTTCGGACAAGGGGTTAACTAACATATCTAAGGCCACTGAACTAAAAAAGGAGTGGAGGCCACAATTAGACCAGCCCAGGTAGTGATACTCCCTGGCACCTGCTCTCCCCTGCCATGCTACATCAAAAGAAATGCTTGTTCCAAATAGCCAGAAGCAGGAGGT
This sequence comes from Solenodon paradoxus, assembly GCA_004363575.1. Lineage (NCBI taxonomy): Eukaryota > Metazoa > Chordata > Mammalia > Eulipotyphla > Solenodontidae > Solenodon > Solenodon paradoxus. The sequence goes on from RJWH01002743.1 coordinate 93,679, forward strand.
TAACACTCAAATGTGAGTTCTAGTATATAAAAGTTAATATAAGACTTACGTCTTCTCGATAAATCAGTCAGGCTGTATTTGCTATCACCTGCCTTAATTATAGCTATGGTCAAATTTAGAGTGAACGAAATGTATTCAAGACATAGTAATGGTCAGAAATGTTTTCCGTTCTGTCAGACCTTCATGCATCCCCAGTTGTCTCCTCCTGTAGTGCTAAAGGGATAACTTTACATAAAGCATCTTGCACAAATCCCTTTCTATTCCTCGGTAAAAGCTAATGCCACGTGTCTCTGAATTAAAAAAAATATGTTGCATCACTCTTTCCAGTCAATACTGCAGAGTGATTAAGATCATGGACTATGGAGCCAGACTCCCTTGATTCTTCTTTCTACTTCTCAGCTATGTAGATTTGGATGATTCACTTAACCTCGTTGGACCTCAGTTTCCTCACCTATAAAGTGGAGATAATTTTGACAGCAATTCACAACACAGCCATGACAAAGAAAATGAATCTCCATGTTACTGTGGAACCACAGTCCAAGAAGGAAAACAGATTTTCTATGACACTTTAACCTTCATTTTGGCTTTGTACCCACACCATAAAAGTACTATGCTATGAGATCAAATTAGTTTATACAGTTATGAATTTAGAGACTGAATACTGCCTGACACATTAAATTAGAAAAATGTCTGCCATTATTATCCATCTCTTATAATCTTGACTTCATGATACTTGTATGTGCTACCTGAAGATCTCAGGTTTTACCAGCCCCTGGGTATGAATGTATTTCCATTGATTCTACCAAGCATCAATGATTCTACCAAACATCAGAGACTCTGGTCCTCTTCTTCATTGCCTTAGCAACACAACAGGAAAATCATAGCCCCTTCTCAATGATTCCCAAGGCTATTTTCATGTTTCCATAATGGATGATGAGTAGATGTCATCCTATCCATCACTCTGAGCCCAGCCATTCCTTGGTGGTGTCACATGGAGTTAGAACTCTGCAGCCACGTAAACCGCTGCCATCTCATGGGACATGGTGATGCTGGGGAGCGATCACACCCAGCGTTGGTGCAACATGAGCTGTTCAACACAGAGATCCCTGCTGTCACCCTCATGGACTGAAGCGGGCAACACACCTTCTATGATGCCCAGGCAGAGAAGAGACCTCTCACAAGGCTGTCTGCCATTTCAAGTACAAGTTTCAAGCACCTAACAATTCTGTCCTCTGTGCATATGCATAAGGCCAGCAAAACTGGAGGAAGATGAATTCTGTTCTCACCACCATGCAGTCCCCTGGATAGCCATTTCTCCAACTCTATTACTAAGTCTGTTCCCTGTGATAGATTCCTTTTTAATTTATGATACATTTTTTTCCAGTTGTATGCTTTGTCTCTCTGTGCAGTGTCAGGCATAAGGTCTGAATGCCAATGGTAGATGGGGTTCAAGGTTTTGTTTCTTTTTTTTCCAAATAGGCTACCAGCCTCTCTGCAAATCAGTGGATATGAATGGATGTCGGAGGATATTTGGGGGAATGGTTGAAATTAAAACGACTGACCATACCAAGTATTGACAAAGATGCAGAACAACTGGAACTCTCATACATTGCTGGTGAAAATGCAAAATTGTACAGCCATTCTGGAAAACATTTGGGCAATTTCTTAAAAAGTTAAACATATGCCAGTCATATGCTTCAACGATTCCACTTCCTGATATTTACACAAGATAAGTGAAAGCATATGTCCACATTAGTAGCTACATGTGAAACTCATAGCTTTATTTATAGTAGCCAGAAATGGATACCTATATATCTGTGAGGACACATATATATCACAAAGATCACATATATATGTGTGTCAATATATGTATGGACTATTAGTGATGAAAAGGAATCATCTATTGATACAATAAAAATGGATTTCAAAATAATTATGCTGAGTAACATAAGTTTGATGGCTATATTTACATAAAGTCATAGAAATGTGATCTAATCTATTGTCATAGGAAGCAGTCATTGTCTTTCTTCCTGGCGTTTGGGAACTAGGGTCGAGTTGAGGCAGGAGGGACCATCCAGGGCACTGGTCAGGCATGCAGGTCTCTGGACAGGTTCATCATCATGACAGTGATAATGATTTTATGGATGCCTACACATGCCAAAAAGTCTCATTTGGTACCCTTTAAATATGTGCAGTTTATTGTCATCAATCCCATCTCCATAATGCTTCTTTAAAAAATGGAAACACAGGAAATATGTGCCTGTTAACCCTTTTTGCCATAACCATTGGAGTACTCCCCCTACCTATCAAATCAAAAATACCTTGTTTAATATTCACCACCACTCACCTGTGAACAGCATAGATTTGAACTATACATATCCACTGCTATATGAATATTTTTCAATAAAAGTAATGAAAAGTATTTGGAGACATTTGAGACAATTGGAAAGAACTCACAAATTGCGTAGCCTAGAAATATAAAACAATAAGAAAAAGGTATGTGATGAGCGCATAAAATATATATAAATAAAATATGTCAGTCTATTTTGTAATTTATTACCAAAAGCTCTACACAAGTCTTTTACAAAAAATTATGATTTATCAAAACTTATCTCAAAGACTATTCTTGGTGACATTCAGTCGAAAGAGATGTAAACAAAGGTAAAGATGCCTATTCAGTCATAACTGCATAAAATTAACGCAGCACATTCTGTACTTCTGTAATAATTTCGTAGCCTCCGCAGTCGCTGTTAAAGTGAGCTCGAGAGTTACAGATTTGCCTATCAGCTCTCTGTGAGCTGTTGTCTTTCCAGTAAAAACAAAGAAAGTTATACTTGGGTTTTTGACTATATGGGGGTTTGGCACCCTTAACCATTATTCAAGGATAAACTGTGCTCAATTCTTCTTAGAAGATGAGAACGTAGCTTGTTAAAGGAAGACATGGCCTTGCTTACCTTTGAGTTCCTCATGAACCTGATCTTGCTAACATGATCATGAACAATATTTTGCAAACATCATGGGCAATAAATACATACATACAAAATGAGTGGAGAATAAATTAACTCATGGGTTGAATAATTATCACCCTTAACAGTCTTGGCACAACTGTCCTTCATGGCTGACTTCCCTCTCTCCTGTGTAAGCCCCTTCTTTTGACCAGGTGATTCTTTTCACTCTAAATTATCAATCAACAAAACTTTGAGAAAGATCTGTAAGTACAAAGGCTACAAATCAGAAAAGCTCTGGGCCAGGAGATGGGCGTCTGGGCTTCCAGTCCTGACTCTAACCCTTGTCAACTATTTGAACTTGCTTCCATGATGTCACTGTGGAGCTTTCTTGCCAATATTCTGTGGTTTGGTGATTCCAGAAAAGCTCTATTGAAGTCGCAACAGGGTTACATAAACTCTCCTAGGGAGGTGACAAGATGAGAGGCAGTTGAGGGATATAATGGAGGAGGAGAGGGTTAAATTTGCGGCGAACATTTTTACTCCTAGAAAACTCTCCAGCATGGTGGCAGGGCACTGCTGGGAGTACCGCACTGCCCCTCCACTGGGGAACATAGAGTTCTGGTTTTGCGTCCCAGGTACTTGTAGATAAATTGTGTGATGAAAAAAAGCATGGTAGTTTCATTCCGAAGGAAGCAGGAAACCATTTACTAGCAACTTTTCTGTCTAAGCTTCCTGTCCAGGGTCATGGAGCAAAGATTGGGCATAATCTACCTTCCATCACTGTCAGAGTCTGGAATTGCCTTTTCTGCGCCCATTTCTACTTAGCAAGAGTCTCTTTGCGCTGATACCTAATGGGATGTAGTCTCCATGGGAGTGATGGATTGCCAGGTGCCGGCGTGATTAAGCCAGTGTGGCGTGGGCCACTCCAACTCCACAGCAGATGAAGAAAAGCACACATTTCATGTGAGGACACTAGCTTTCTGTGACTTTGCAGCTCACAACATAAACACCTTAAAATTAAAAAAAAAAAAACAACCTATGTATTGACAGAGAAAACTAGACTCCTTCATGGAAGCATAGAATGGGTAAAATAAGTAAATTACTATCAGAGCTTGGGGTCCAATCTTAATTGTAAGAGAATAAAGCATTATGCTCATTTAAAAACACTACTGTCCTAGTGCTCTCTCTCGTATGTTGTGCTCATTTAGCCAACTTGATGTGATGTCTGTGCAAGTCAGTTATATTTCACCCTTTTCTTCCCCTGCCTTTAGACCTCTCTCTAGGAAAACATTAAAATTAAAAACAAATTGAGCTGTGAAAATTTTGAAGAATATTTCTAAGTGTTTCCTGAAAACTCGAAGAAGAGAAAAAAGAGAATTGAATGAGACAATGTAAAGGAAAATTTCTTAAAATTGCTTTTACCATCTGTTCTCCAAAGTTCCACTTAGCTTCCTCCTAAAAAGAGGCAATCCAAAGTCCTGTGTACCTCCGACAAGGCCAGGATCTCTTGGTAATGTGTCTCTTAGCATCCACTCTGGATATGGTAACATGTGGATTGTTCCTCCTACCCCAGCCTCATCCACCACCCAAGGACAGACTGCGACAGTGTTGTAAGATTCCTCTTCAGGATATAAAATATGACCAACTCAGGAAACACTGGTCAAAGCAAGGACAAGATTCTAATGGATCATTCTTGTGAAGAACTTTCTGGAGTGCAAGAAATTCTTCGTAAGCCTTGAACCCTGTTTCTGGGAGAAACTCCCTAGTCTTCTGTTTTCTTTAGCAGCTAGATAAGCCCTCTGGAGAGTTGAAGGCTCCAAGATGTTTACAGTCAAGAGTTTTCAAGAACAAGGTGATCATTTCTTTGAGCAATGCACATCACTCAACATCAAGCAGGTCTATCAATCTCTGTGTGCCAAGGACCACATGCAAGGTTCTTCCTGGACATGGTGTCAAGATGGCTGTGCTCCTTGCTTCTGCACACCGATGCTGAGCTCTCAACAGCACGCCAAATGGATCTAAAGCAATCGACTTGGGCAGGGAGGGGACACCTTATTGTGACCAGTGTGTGAACACAGGACGCGAGAGACCACCTATACCCCCCACCTTGGTCCAGAAGAACTTCACAGGTCGAAATCAGAGCAAAGTTGGTTTGGTTCTGTGAAGAAACCATGCAGGCATGTGCTGACTCTACGCTCATCTGTTGGAAGAAGATTGCAGAAGGGACCACTCTGAGCACTCCCTCATGACTTCCCTGAAGGAAGCTTAAGATAAAATTGTGCCTTCCTGCATTGGTACCCAGAGAGCACCCAGAGTCACTGGCTGGAACCACTGACAGAAGTGTCGACATTTTAATTAGTGTAGACTTAAGCCAGACCATTGGCTCAAGTTTGCTTCATAAGTAAAATTAATTGATTATCTCCTTCCTTCTCTTTTGCACATATCTCCAGCCAGAATATGTTTATAAACCTCACCCATGATTGTAACAGTGAGCAGTCCTCAGAGTCATCTGTCAGGTGCGGGGGTTCGAATCCTCAGATTGACTAATAAAATAATAAGTCATTGAGCACAACTCCTGACACCATTGGTTTCAGTTGCCATATGCTGCAAGCCGCAGTCCTACATTAATTGGTAAGTTCTTAAAGATCTTTTTGGCTCAAAGCCTTTGTATTTCTGCTGTTTGGAATACAGAAGCAGTGATTTTTTTTCAGACACAAATTTCCTGATTTCTTATCACCTTATCGTCTACTTTCAAACCAGCCAATCCTTGTACATATTTAGTTCTTCTTTACACTACTTTGCTAAGTACACTACCACACACACACACATGCCAATATTTAAGCTTTTTCTAACCTGTTTCCCTCAGAAGAACTGATCCTGCCTTCCAGTTACTAAAGGCAGCAGTATTCCTGAATGCTGTGCAACTGTGTAAGAGACAGTTGTCATCTTTCCAGTTTCTGATCTTTTTTTTCTCCCCAGCAGATGCTTGACCCTTAAGATAAATATAAATATTTTAGGGATTTTTATCATAAATTCCCACTTCTGAAATCTATTTCTGGTTAGTGTTGGAGAAATAAGCCAACCCTGCCAACAAATAGGCCCTTCCATACCAACATTGAGGAGAGAGATGGAACACAATTTACTCCTGAGTAAGCGTTAACAGATTTACATGTGCGTAAGGTAGTTGAAAGCAGCTACAAAGTCTGGGCAGAATTTCATCAAATGTACACAGTAAAGTAATAGAAGGAGCTATAAAAACGTATCTCCTCAAGAGACAAAGTGAATGAAGCTTGGCACAGTCTTCCTTCATCTCATGAGAAGTCCCTGAGCTAACTCCAGACATAAGAGTTTTAAATAGAGGTCATTTGCTCATAACCTTGGAGTTCTCTCTCTATTGTAAACACTGGGACTGGGCTTCATCCCTAGAAAGATTTATCTTTATTCCAAAGGTTAGAGCAAAACCTCATATTCATTATGTCTCCAAGGAAATACTGAGACAAGGAAGAAAGGAGAAATGACCTTTTTAACCTTTATAAATAGAAATAATAATTTTCATTTGCCTTTAGGGTCAGGGTGATAAATGCACCTAGTTTAAACACTGGCTCCAAGTCAGAAGCTGGTTTCTTGTTGACATAATAGTCGGAGGGAGGTGGGGATTCCTGGGCTGCTGGTCGTCTCTCCTCCACACAGTCATTCAGGGACCCATGCTGACCACGGCATCTGCCATCCCAGTCAGCCATAAAAAAGAGCATGACGAAGGTACTTCTGTTCCTTAAACGCCTTCGCCTAGACACGATGCCATCACAGTGCTCACATTCCATGGAGTCATCACATGGCCACACTGAGCTGCAACAGTCTCTGGAAAATGTGGTTAAACTCTGCCCAGGAGAATTAACTGCCAGAGGATATAAATTTGGTAAATGGCTATCCGCATCGACCACAATATACTGGACAGAGCAGCTGGAAGTCGGACAGAGTAAGCTTTCACAGATTTACATCATATCTGTGGATAAATGAGTTAAAAAGGCAGCATCTTGAGAGTGTTTACTTTTCTAGTCCCTGGCACAGTCTCCCAACCCTCCTGATTCAACTCTCAGGGTTACAGGCCTCAGTCACGCTTCTTGTAGCTTTACTGCAATCATCTCTTCTGTGTTGAGACCCTCTGCTCACTCAGAAGTCTGCCTCCATCGGGGGGAGCTTGGTGTTTAGAGTCACTCAGCCTGCCCTTGGCCACCCTGTTCTGCATGGGCCTTTCTCAGTGGCCTCAGCTCTGAGTCCCAGAGGGCCAGTACACCCCTGGCCACACCTCCCTCTCCTTCAATGACCACCTCAGCGCATGATCAGACTCCTTCTCTTTTTGGCAACCTTTCAGTGGGCTTTGTAGACTTGAAAATGCCCATTGCTTTTCTCCAGTCATTTACTCACTACTAACTGAGTGCCTTGAGAGCAGGGGCTGTGTGTGTCTCTTAAATCATAGAAGCCTCTCAGACATAGCTACTAAAGCATTTTTATTTGGAAAGATGAGTAGCCCCCAGTCTATTCCTTCATCGTCCCCACAGCTTCCACCTTTCTGACTTGTATTAACCAGGTCTCTATGTTTTCAGTATTTTGATGTTTCAGCATCTGGGGCTTTGACAACATGAGTGGACAGATTCTAATTTCTAGAAGAAGTAAACAGCTGGCTAGGGCATGTGCCTTTTGAATGCCAACAAATCACTTCAGAACCTATGTCTGCAGCCACCTTTTTCATTAAGCTTTTATATTTGGTCACTATTCACCTGCCCTCATCACTACAGGTTCCACAAATTAGCAAGGATTCTCCAGAGAATATAAATAGAACCAATAGGAACAGGGAGGGAGTGTGTGTGTGTGTGTGCGTGCATGCGTGTGTGCGTGTGCATGTGCATGTGCGTGTGCGTGTCTGTTTCTGACAGTGGAGACCAGGAAAAACCTCAGGCCAGGCCTACTGGTGAGAGACCTAAGGTACAGTCAACATTTGTCCAAAGGCAGTCGGCCAGCAGGATTCCTTTTTGCTCTGGGGAAGTGACGCTTTATCCTCTTCAGGTCTTCAGCTAACCGGATGAGATCCGCCTGTGATGTGGAGTTCATCTGCTTTACTCCACATGCACTGAAGGAAACATTTGTCTCATTCAAAGACACACTTTCACAGAAACACCCCAAGTAACATTTGACCGCATATCTGGACACCATGACCCAGTCAAGTTGACACAGAAAATTAATTATCACAGTCATGTACCAGAGGACTAAGCTTACACCTGAGACTGCTGTAATTATTCAATTATGTCTTTGCACAGAAAACACAGCAAAGGTTTTCCCCCGTGTTTCCCCTCATGCCTCTGCCTCCTGGTGGCCCTGGTGATTCTTCACGTGTTCCCTGAGGGACACACTGTGCACATTTCTAGGGACCTGTGATGACAGCCGACATCCTGTTCATAATGGTCATTTCACATCTATGTCTTTTCATAACTGATTTTTAAAATCCCAAGTACCATTAAAATTTCACTAAATAAGATGCTCTTGGTATTTTTCCCGGAAATATTCCTGGGAGACAATCTCAGATTTGGGAATTTTTAAATCCTCAGCATTTCTATTTTGGGTTGAATGACTTCATCCCCTTACTCTATCTGTTACCTCTTTCCCTTGAACTTCGTGTCTTCAAAGAGGTAGCACAGAAGTGTCTGATACTCCAAGTATGAGGGTGACACCAATCACCACGTGCTACTTCTCCAAGAAGGGGAATCTTCTGGTGCTTAGCCACACTCCTATTTAATCTTGAAGCCATATTGATGTCTTCAACCTACGTACCTTCAAACATAGTCAACTAGTTCTCCAATATTAGCTTTTCCATAAGAAACTACCTCTGTGGAGGTAGTGTTCAGAATTCTTTTCACCCTTTGAAGCCCAAAGCTTTTGTTTTCAACTACCCATGGGTTGGCCGAGTAATACAGGCTGCTACCCTTGAATTTGAATAACTGACCCTGGTCAGTGCAGGTCCTCAAATCTCTGTATCTCTCCAGTGCTTTAAGACAACCCAGGATACAGGCTGTTGACTCTCCTTTCACAAAATTTATACCAGTGATTCATGCAATTATGTCTTGGTCATTCCTTAGTGACCCCAATCCACCTGCCTCTAGATAGGGAGTTTCTTGTGGTTAGTGCCCATCAGCTGGCGTGTAACGGACACACCCACACTGTTTTTTTTGCTCTTTCCTGCCCTGCCATGTCCCCTAGGAAGATCTGACAGCATAGCCCATTACTCCTTTTACAGACTGGCTTCTGCTTATGTTCAGTAAGTGGAAGGCACCAGTTGAAGAGAGAAGGACTGGATATTTCTGCTTTTCCACCCTCCTGCTACACCAGAGCACTTCTCACAGTTGGAGTTGCTATGAAACTTCAGTTTCTGGAGGGCAGTGCTTCCTCTAGGCTTCCAATTCTCACGGTTTCTGGTAGAAGTAGTTACTCCCCTTTTCCATCTGTTCTGGTGAGGGGAGTGGGTGGGTTTGAATGACTTGCATTGTTAACATCTCTGGTACTTCACTTCATGTATTTGTTCTCTTGACCTGGCCCATGCCCCTGGAGGTAGTCTCTTCCAAAAATCCCTTCATTGGAAACATCTGAGTGAAGTATGCTCTCTGACTCAACAGGGCCTTTATGACCTCTGACAGCTGTGACAAACCTGGGGAAGAAAAAGGCAGCACCTGACATGGGAAACAAGGCCTACAATAGCCAGGCCCCAGTGCCATGAGAAAACGGCCTGCTGCTCACAGCTAGGCCGTGTTCTCTCCTGTTGGACACAAAGAATCTCATGGAACATCAACCTCAGACAAGGTCTTTGCATGACTGGATGCAGTGAGATAACCTGCTCTATGCACGGACAAGAGCAAGTCACTATGTGAGCCACAAAATATCAAGTATGCTCTGTCCTTCCCAATATAAGTGACCATTGCTTCTTTGCCAAGTATGTTTTAGCCTAGCTTTGGTCTTTCCTCTTTCTTCTTTGTAAGACTTATTAAGATTCCCAGTCAGAATTGGTTCCACTTCCTCAGACATCCCAATGCAGCTCAAACCCATACTTTTTGGAACCCTCTCCAAAATTAACCAACCACAGTACAATTCCTTGAAGTCCTTTCTAACACTTCCTGTGGAAACGCCCATGATCCCTCACTTCAACAAGTGATAAACCCAACATGTTCAACTATAGTTGTATCTTGGAAAATATAAAGGGCATTGATATTGGACCTCCTACCTGATGGTCCAAGAATTTTTATTCAAGTTCTCCATTGTCTTTGTTACGAGCAAACTTTTCACAGAAACCCTATTACGAAAGCCCTCTACTAAGAAGGTAGCTGAGGTTGTTATACCTAGAGAAATCCTCTTTCTAGAAAACTCTACAGTCATGTAGCCCGGTCAGTGCTAAGAAAGCAAGACAATCCAATATGGACAATCCTGCTGCACATGCATAGCAATGTCTGAGGGAAATGCACAGCTGCCAGAAGCAACTCCATGGATGGGGAGCAGGTGAGACTGATGACCAGAAACATCCCTGCTCAGGAGCTGGGACACGGTAGTAATGTGGTAGGCCATCAAAGTCCTTTAAAACCCTAAACATGATGTCGTATTCTTCTGGCGACTTGTACTGGTGTGTTTCAGAACACACAAGTGTGTGGAATCGTTCTTCTTGGATTGGATGCGGTGGTCCTGAGAGACCTAAAGACCTGTTGAAAATAGCTTAAACCTCCTGGGATAAGAACAAAAAAGATAATTTTCAGGAACTCTGCATCTTAATAATCAAGAAACTTTCCTAATAATGTTAAATCCTCTAATACCCCATGCCTATCCATCTCTGTCATCCATCATGACTTTATTTATCAAAAAGATCTATTTTCACAGCAGACTTCCTAGTTACCTGATCTCTGACCAGGACTCCTGGTTAAAATTCTTGTTTTGGAAAGAGTTTTTTCAAGCTTGGATTTATACTTTCATATTAACATGCCCCTTGTGCACCTCTCCTAGGCCAAGAACAACCAAGAGTGGTTGCTGGTGCCCTAGAATAAGTAGACAATAGAATCTGATCAACTCAGAACCTGGTCTTTGCCCACAACAATATACCCTGCTCCTCTGCACAGACCACCATCTTTGAAAGTAAGTGTTGAATCTGACCCCAAACTCCCTACACCAAGATTCACCAACTCATCAGTGGCAAGAGGGTTCCTAGAGTAACTTCAGAGTCTTCAAGAGGACATAGAGGATATCCCTTCTTTCATCAAAGAACAAGCAATGTGCCAGCAAGAAATCCAGGATGAGAGATGACATGCAAAAATTCCTTGTCCGTGCTAAACACTGGAGGACTGTGAGTTTCCAAGATAATCCACATGATTTTACAGCTTGTAATTTCAACCACCCTCCCATATTATTTTTGTCTACTTTGTTCTCACCATACTCTGCTCCTGCTGGCCAGTCAAGATGCTGTTTGCACATCTCCTCACATCAGACTCCTGCCAGAGTCTAATATTAGTTTGCCAAGGACCTTATGATTATTTCAAAAGTTATGATTTGCCCCAGGACACATCTGGCCATCTATTCTGAATGGTGAGAATGTATGGTATGGGTATGTACTCTAGAATTTGGTGTCCCTCCAACCCTGAGATGAATCTCATGTGGATTCTAGGAATGAGAGTGTCTCCTTTATACCTGACTCTCTTAAAAGTTTTTCCATAAGCTCTCCTGAAAGAGACACATCAAATCTAATGAATGAACAACATCTGTTTCCAGTAAGTACCATGAACTCGTCTATATTTTTTTAAGCTATTGCCACCAATTCCAAATTTATCTGTTAATTCTAGTTCCCAGTTAGTGATCTACTTGCACATCTCATTCATTCATACTAAACTCAAATTCTGACCAAAGTTATGCTTTTGTCATACTCTCCTCAGGAGAGAGGCTCCCACAGTTCAAACACAAGTACATTCCACACTTGAAGTCAACCCTGGGAAGTCCTTGGAGTATTAAAGACTTCAAGGGCTCCTGTTTAATAACTTCCACTCTTTCCCTTTCTCATATTATGGTCATCTATACATCCATCCATCCATTCATCCATCCATCCACTTATCCCATTATCCATTCAAAATTTTTAAGAATTACTATGTTTCAAAGATTATGTTAGACTCAGGATAAGACAGTCTTTACATCATCTTACCGAACACAACTTTTAAAAAAAGAAAAATTGCATGAAGCGTGGTGAATGCTATAATAAGAAGTGTGAACAGCATGTTGTGGGAGCTTGGCAGTGACTCTCTGCCTTCCTTCCCACCTCCTTCATTTCGAAGACTCCTCTGTGGTTCTCTACACCCTCCTCCTCCAACAACCCTGAGCCTCCAGTTTGCACCACCACTGATACGCCCCCTTCTCTACCCGTCGTTTCTCTCTTTCCCTTGCCAATGAAATGAGAACCCAGAAGAGTTATACTGAAATGTGTTAGCCATTTCATGGGAAGGATTTTAAACTGGCTGAGTTTCAGTGTGGAAAATTAGTGTCAGGAAAATGAGTTGTCTGTGTACAGATCCTGTCCATTGTTGCTGAGCAGATGAAGTAAAATGCCTGCTGTCATTGATCTCTTTGGAGAATTTCATTGGAGATCGGAGAAAGTGATTTTACTACTCCATTGATCCAGCACCTTGAATAAAGGGATACATCCTGTATTCCTACACACACACACACACACACATACACACACACAAAAATAGACGTACCAAAGAGCTGGAAACTGTAATAAAAGGCAAATACATTTGCCTACATAACTGGAGGCAGAGAATATGAATGTTCATGTATGTGTCAGAGTCCCTGACAAACCTACAGGAGCAGGACCCTGCAGCTGAGTGTCCTGTTCTCTGGGGTCGACAAGACGCTTCCTCATAGAGACTGAGGCAGACGGTCCAGGACTTCTGATCAGAAATTCTTTTATTTGTTAATCTGTTTATTCACTCAACAAATATTCGTGAAGTGGCTGCTATTTGCAGGGCACTCTGTTAGCCTGGAGATATAACCATGAACCTGAAGGATGTTATGGGTTCTCCCTCGGAGTTTCTATTCTAGTAACTACTGCAAAGAGCTGGAAGCAAGCATAGCTAGAGGCAATTGGATGTTCTCATAAAAGTTCTAACATTTAACTTTAATGTGCACACACTAAGGGCTTGAGTATTCATTCGCTTAATACTCATCAGCACCCCAAGATTAAGGTTATTACACTCATCTCTTATTTTTTTGTTAAAGTTATTATCCCCATTTTACAGAGGAGGAAAGTAACTTAGGAGGAATTCAAAGCAATTTGCTCCAGCTCATAGAGTTAGTAACAGTATTTGCAGACTTAGCCATTGTGCCTGTGAAAGTCCCCAAACCAGAAGGCTGAATCCTATTACCCAGCAAGGGAAAACCACACCTCTGCCTTCCATTCTAAAGCTAACATGTAGTTGACTAACAGTGGGAAGCAATGGCAGGTAATTCCACCTAAACCCCATGACTAGCCAGCAGCTAGGGTACATATCACATGGACATCATGGCCCTATCTTCCTTAGTGGCCCCCCGTACCATGTGCCGTGACCTGACGTGGTCCACTGCCAGGATCGCTCCTGGGAACAGGGGAGTGGTGGGGCACCGCAAGAGATTAAGAAACTCAGAGAGAGAGAGGTAGAAAGGGGTCAGGGGGCCAACAGCCTCGTGGACTGAGAGCCTTGATTACCCTGCCTTCCACATATTTGAGTTCATACACAGCATTGCTTCAAGCAGCTTACGCAAATATGGATTTGCTTATGCAGTCTTTTGTTTTCTAACTACATAACTGTATCTGTCTTGTTTTGGAGAGTGAACAGTTACGGAGCACTGCCCCAGCACTTTCCCACTGTGACCTTCGCCCAGTGCTCCGGGCCTGATATTTTTGATGTTCTGCCAACTCCCACTTCGTCCTCGCTCTACTCTCTGCCCCCAACAGTCTACTTCCCCCTCTCTCTTCCTTGATTTAGATCTCAAGTGCCCTTTCTCCCTTCATGAACTTGACTTCTCCTCAGACGTAACCTTGTTGCTACAGCTCCATTTGTGAGCTTGTCTCTTGGTCTGGAGCATTCTCTGATACCTCTCTACATAGCTTTACATAAATGATTGTCAAAACTTGTCCAACCCCAAGAACTGCACCCTCTACCTCTCCAGTTACAACCCCAAGAACTGCACCCTCTACCTCTCCAGTTACAACCCCAAGAACTGCACCCTCTACCTCTCCAGTTACAACCCCAAGAACTGCACTGCTAACTCTTTAGTTCTCCTGGCCCTTGCAGGACAAGGACAGGAGTCTCCCATTTGTGCCTTATAAAATGCTCCTACAGATGCATTTGAGGCTCCAGGGAAGACAAACGCTTTGATCTTTGGTTCTCCCCTTCTACTGTAATCAAAACCAATAATGCATGGAAGATAATGTAGAGCTGTATCAGGAAATGTTTTTTCACTTTGTGCTGAGTTTGGCTTCTGGAGAAGTAACATAGCAACTGATTTTTTTTTCCTCTCTCTGCCTTTGTTAGCAATTAAAATCAGAATAACTTACTTTTTTCTTGGTTTCATTTAGGGATTCAGAAACCTTTTGTTCTGTTTCTCTGAGAAATTCCATTGTTTCCTTGGGGAGAAAGCCTCCCTCCTGGTTAATAATCTTCTACAATCAGTAGAAAGCTAACACAGAATAAAGTTCCAGGAGAAAAACCATCACCTTTGTCGCTTAATAAAAAATAAAATGTGGGGTTTAGACAGATGACAAATTGATGATGATGAGGGCAATTATTTGAGTCATGAAGGCCAAGCATGAAAGATAAGAATTTTTCTGTTTACAAGTGTGAAATGAACATGAACCTACCCATTGCTTAGCAGCCGCAGGCTCCATCACCTTTCAGAGCTCGCCCCTACCCCCAGCAGAGAGGCAATGACATTCCCACAAGTTTTTAGTAGTGTCATTCAACAAGAGCTATAGAATGTCAGAGCTGGAAAGAAGCTTTGGCATCTTCTTGTTCAAAGAACACATTGCCCTCTTGGAGAAACAGGTCCAGAGAGAGAAGTGACTTGACCGAGGCCAAGCGAACAGCCCATTTCACCCTGGCCTCGACTCCCATTCAATTGTCACGAGTTTGTGATGACTTTGCCGTTTCCATACAAGTTTTAGACATAAGACCACGAGGAGCTGCCCCACGTCATCTGTACCCAGAAATTTGTGAACATGTGTGGGAGGAGGAGGATTTCTTTGTAAAAAAAACATTCACAATAATTTAATTATTGATGGTAAAGATGAGACAGAATGGCTGCTGCTCGTGAGGGCTCATCATTCTCTCATCTGGACTGACACCTCACTTATCAAACTGCATGATCAGATGGTAACTTTCAGGAATGGAAAAATGTGGACTTCATCGTGCCCCAAAATGCCATTTTCTTTTGGAAAAAATGTCCAACTAAAATGCATGCTTTCATCACGCAAAATTGCAGGACTCTCTTTAAAGCTCTCTTTCTTTATAATCGTACATTAAATATTTGAAAGAATCAGCCTGAAAATTTACCATTGGGAATCTGCAAGTATATACAGATATATTTCCACACATTTCTGGGTGACTTCCTGGAAAAATTTCAGATGGCAGAGTATTCAAGAGAAGCAGGAGAAGCTAAGTTTACTTTCCATCTAAAAATTAATTTCGAAGATAATTGTAACCCTGCTTGCTTTTTAATTAGGCATATAAATTTTTAATAAAGTTAATAAATAGCAACCACAGAGCAGCATTACCCCAAAAGTAGCACATTGTCTAGTATTCCCATAAGATAATCTGTTAAAAATGGATGCTGTGGTCAAATGAGCTTGAAAAATGCAAATAATATAGTCCCTTGAAATTTACACTCCATATTAGCTTTTTATGGCTCTGAGGTATCCCGCTGTCAAGAAAAATGCATTTCCCAAGCTATTTTAACACAGAGTCATTTGAATTTTTCATGGAACACATTTTGGGAAGTAATGGCACAGATAGCACTTATTAAAAGATCAATAAGAAGTATTTTTAAAAGTATGAATGCATTTTTAGCTGTGAGACAAGAGCAAGAAAACTCATCCGCAGCTTCTGGTACAGAGAGGTTGCTATCTATGTGATCAACAAATACCAAAGTGAACATAATATTTGCAGTAACTGTTTTCAGATATCGGACTACAGGAAGCACAGAAATGAGACACCTCAGTGAGAAGAAACATACTAGGGAACCCCATGGATGGCCTTTATCCTGGGGGCACAGGACAGGGTGAGGGGTGGAGGTCAGTGCCAGGGGCTGGGGCAGGTGAACTGCTTACAGGGCACCCGTGGAAGGAGGTTGCTGCACAAACCAGGAGCTCCAAAATTCACACAGAGGTTCTTTCGTCTTTGACCAAAAACAATTTTTATGCTCCCAAATGCAGGGATCTCAGTGAGATCTGGCAGTAAAAAGCCCTGAGGGTTCTGGGAGTGAAAATCTCCAGGGGCTTTTTGTTCATCCTGATCAGGTGAACATGGAGAATGAGATTGGATATTGAGAGGAGAAGTCTTTTTACTTAAGTTGTTGGGGACTTGGGGATTTGTTGCACTTAAAAAATAATCACCTTGTTCTGTAAGTGTTGTAGGGTGTTTTAAAGGGGCAAAGAAAAGGGGGAGGGTCTGCAGGAATATAGGTAAAGGGGCTGGGGAGGAGAGGGGCTGGTGGATGGGCAGTTGCTTGGTTCTCATTGATGGTGATACAGCTGGGTTCTGCCTCACTGATCTTAGCACTTTGCTTCAGGATTGGTTTTTCACTAACAATAGGAATGATTCTAAGCAAATTTCAAGAGAGAAAAAAACTGGAAAATAGGCTTGTTATTATTGTAAGTCACTGAATTTGTTAGGTCTCCAATTTGCTCAGAGAAGGCTTTGCACTTTGCACAGTGTGGGAACAACAGCATCCATCCAAAGGAGACCTCACTCAACACTGTGGGCTTTTTGTTGAGAGCAAGAGACTTGATTCTCCTCAGAGACCTCAACTGGACCCCAGCTCACAAGGCTTAACAACAAGGCTCAAAGGATAAATTACTTCTCATTTTATCACTAACCAGTCCTTCCAGGGAGAAAAACAAACTCTTAAAAGTGGTGCATGACCCATGTCCAGCATATAATTAAAGAGTTACAAGATTTTTATCATGAAAGAGTCAAAAAGATGGGATCTGAAACAGGAGATGGAGATGGGGGTGTCGGTTGAAATAGACCCAGAGATAGCCAGGGTGCTGAATTAGTAATATGTGCTTAAAACTGCCCTCACACATATGTTTATCAGTGTAAAGGAAGTTGGACATAGTAAGTAAACAAATAATAACAACCTGAAAAATATAGTAGCTGAAATAAAACCAAGAAAATGCAATGTATTTTCAAAATGCATATTATTCCTTTAAATGAATGCTTTAAATTATCTAGTTACTGTTACTTTCTATAGCAAAGTTTTGGTTTTATGCTTAGATTCTGTATTTGAATTTTGCAAATGCTGAGACTTTAAAAAAAACTCCCCAGAGTGGTTTTAAAAATATCCTATAAAATACGATTGAAAAAGACATAGAAATTTTATCTGGATATAAAAATTAGGACTTGGCCATTAATGGCAAGTTATAAATGATTCATTAGCTGGCTTCACTGTGGAGAGTCAAAAAGAATAGTTTCCTTAGTGAGAAGTAATGAGAAAATATTTCAAAACTAAAATATAAAGCAGGAGTAAGTCATAGATAAGGAGGGCTACCCACATAAAAGAAGTTTGATGTAATTTTATCCACAGTCAAAGCTGATTCTTCATGTTTCTAGAAGACATCTGCCTCTCTCAATGTGATCTTTCCTTTATGTGCTGCAAGCCAGCATGAGAGTCCAAGTTTTCAGAAATCTCCTAAGATCCTCTAGGTCTTAGGTCGGGGAGATCCAACGGGTATTGCTAAACAGTGAGAGTGTGTGTGTGTGTGTGTGTGTGTGTGTGTGTGTGTGTGAGAGAGAGAGAGAGAGAGAGAGAGAGAGAGAAAGAGGTGTTGCATCCACCAGCCTGTGGCATCTCCTTATAGAAAGAAGGTTCTGTTTCTATTCCTGAACATCATGTCATGACAAGAGGAGAGAGAAAACAGGAGAGAAAGTCATGGTTCGTCCTGAAAGGGATACCACATGCTGTCATTGACATAGTTTGTTGTCACCAACACATCGTACTGATAAGAGTAAATCAACTCCTGTTTGGTTTTAATATTGTTTGAAAGTATTCTAAAGTGATTCTTCACCCCACAACATACCCACTGCCTGAATATCTTGTTTGCTTCTTTCATCTGCCATCTTTTATTTCATCAGCATTAAGTAACCAATCAGAGTAGGTCCCTTATGCTCTTTGCTCTGTGGTAGACTTCACTAAGAGACTGGCTTTTTCCCAGGGGCATTCATCTGTGCCATATGGACCTATTTTTATTTGTTCTCTATAGATAAATTGTTGCCATGCACACACGATAAAGGATGATTTTGTAGATAAATGTGGTGAATTTAATGCTATATTTAGATAGCAACTAAATCACTCTTTAAATTCATTTTATTCGAATCTCTGAACAACGCTGATATTGTGGTGAATTCCCTTAGGCTCCGTGGGTACTTGTGTGTCTGATGAGATGTACCCCAGAGCACAGCACATGAGGACAAAGAAGAAGCAGAGCACAGATATGAAACAAAGTGTGCTTATTCAAGAGGAAGAAAGAGAAATAAAAGTGCATGCCCAGATGGATGTGGGAATGGGTCATTCTGAAACGGAGCTGGGCCCCAGACTTTAGGGGTCTGAGATTTTAAACATTCTGACAGGTGGGTCTCAGCCCACCCTTAGGCCCTGAGGTGTTCTGAGGTGGGATAAGGTTTCTGATTGGCCTTCCAGTGGCTTCTTTTAAATTGATTGGAGGGCTTCAGTTTGGCACCCCCTTATGATTTACAGTCTTTGTCCATTAGTTCATAGCCCTGACCATGCACACATCCACTTGGAGCTTCTTAGTTGACAGTTAACTGCATTTTAAGTTGAATTGCACCCATTTCCTGGCTACAGTTAGTTGAATTTTAAACCTATTGGTACCGTTTTATTGTTCCCTGTCTTTACTTCCCTTCCCCTGCACCCCAGCACAAATTCCTATCTAACAAGGCAGTGTCATTGTAGTCACAGATGGATATTATTATGTTCACTTGACACATGATTAGACCAAGACAGAAAATGACTATCTAAAGTCACTGTGTTTGTTCATAATGGTGAGAGAACTAGATTCCCCTTATCTATTTCCCAGCTCTGCTTTTGTTAGGGGCTGCCCTATGCACTTTAGGAGAGACTACATGTTCTAACTTGGATTCAGTTAGAATCTGAGAGGGGCTGAAACTCCCTCCAGAAGAGTAACCGGTCAGCACACGGCAGGCACCGCAGCTGCTGGTCCAGTTCAAGCTGGACCACTGAGCTCGTGCCCCAGTAACACAGGTGTCCCCACAGGGACCTTTGCCTCATTAGCATGGTTTGACATCATAATGAGACATGCGACACATGAAGAAGTATGATGAGCTGTGACAGAACGGGTCAGGCAGGGCCACCCAGCACCTGTGATGATGACACGTCCTCTCAGTCTTCTCCCCTTGATGATGTTGTTCCAGAAGTTCATGGAGACAGTGAATCAAGACATGAGCCCTCCTCTTTCCTTTTGTGGAATCCAGAGTAAAGTTCTCACTCAGAGAAAACAGCCTTAAGTCTTCTCTTGAAAGAGTCAGGCAGGAACCCTATTGGGCTCGATAAATATTTTTACTGAATTATGCTCTATAGTTTATATATCTATTGAAGTCAATCATCCTTTTTAATAAGAGACTATCAAATAAGGTCTTTTGTAAATTTGGATTTTTAAATTTAATATTCCATTTAACCAGAAGGAAAACCAAAGCTTAGGAAAGTGAACCAGTCTGCAAAAGACAGATGTTTAACAACAGCCCAGGGAACAGAATATAGGACACAAAACTTGTTCACTGCAATATGGCAACCTGGCCTCTGGACACTAATAAGATCAATTCCCATAAGTCCTTGTGAAAGAGAATTGTAGACCCAGGGAAACAGAGTGGACTAGTAAACATTTTTTAAAGTACTTAGATCATCTGGTGTCTTTGCTGCCTTCAACATCTTAGATCAAGCGGAAGTTTATTAGCTCTGGGCTAGAAGTTAAACTCCATGTAAAGACAAAAACTATAGCAATTACGCTCTGGAGTATCTTATCGTATGGATAAGACTGGCCCACCGAGAGTGTGTAACCTTTTGCCCAGAGTACACAGGAGGGAGGTTGTGTCTTGAAGGAAATTCTGCTCTTCCCAGCTCAGAGGAATGCTGAGAAAATGAAGATCTTCAGGCCAGAGAGACAGTTGGTTGTTCTGGCTTCAGGCTGCAGAGAGGAGGTGTATTAGATAAGCTTCAGTAGAACCAGGGAGCAGCATGAATGTTGTGTCATTCCCATTTAAGACCAGAAAGAGACCTCCCGACTTTCCATACCAACCGTATCAAAAAAAACTTGGTGACATGATTAGAAAAGAGGCCTGGATATTTCAATTCCTCATGTAGGGCACACCATATTATTTCTACCTAAATGCTAAGCAGATATCTGAAGAAGCCCACTGGCCCATGAGGATAGAGGCTCATAGAGACATGGACCTCCTGGAGGGAGGGGTCAGGGTGACTGACTGGAGAGGCAGATGACTCACCACAGGGCCTTATATCAAGGGGTGGGGGAGCACCACTGTGTGATCAGGGCTGACCAGCAGTGGGGGAAAGAAAGGACATGACAGGCACAGCAGGTCTAAAACGAGATGAGAGCTAAGATAGGTGGAAGCAGCCTGGGAGCATCATGGAACTTAACCAAGCCCAGAGAGAGAGACCAAATGACAGTAGACATTAGCTACAACTACTGCAGTGACAAGTGACAATGCTCACAGACCAAAGGAAGCAGCACATGGTACAAGGATGCCAAGAGGAGCTGGTGATACTCCTGCCTGCCTCAATGTCAGGACGTCACACAATCCCCTTCGCGCTAGTCACACAACATGTCCAAATCCCAGACGCCCTGAGAGCAGCGAAAGGGAGGGAGAGGCTGCCAGAATAGTATCTGAGAGAAAGTTTAAATCACTGCATCAGAGCAGGATCCTTTTTTCATTTTTGAAATAATCTCAAATTTACAGAAGAGTTGTAAGTTTAATACAAAAACTTCCCCCCAACCTTGGGTGCACCCTGTGGTTATGGACCATGTACCGCGCAGGGACACCAGGGTGAAGACCCTCCATCCACCAGGATGAAGAGTCAAAATAAATATTCCTCTTCCTTAAAAATGCTTTTCCCCCTCTCCCTTCCTTCCTTCCTTGCCTTAATAAAAACAAAAGAAAAAAAAACATTCCCCACTTTGGACTATTTGAGAATGAGCTACTGACATGGTACCTCTTAACCCCCGAATAATGTGTGATATTTATGAAGAACAAGACAGTTCTTCCCCATGACCACAGTGCCACCATGAAACCCATGAAATTAACGTTGATAAATTGCCTCCATTTCATCCTCAGACTCCATTCAAGCCTCACCAGTTGTCACGATAATGTCCTTTAAAAACTAAAGAATCCAGTTTAGAGCCGTACATGTCAGTATGTCCCCTTAATTCTCTTTGGAATGTTTTCTTGGACATAAAGCTTTTGAATGGTATAGCTCAGTTATTTTGTAAAATATTCCTTAATTTAGGTTTTTCTGGTGATTCCTCACAACTAGAACCAGGTTATTCATCTCTGACAGAATTATCACAGAAGCAATGCTGTGTTCTTCTCATGCAGTCAGAAGGCATCTGACTGTCCATTTGTTCCATTATTGATGAAGTTCACTCTCACTATGCTCTGAGAGTCTGCAAGATTTATCCACTGGAAAGTCACTCTTTTCCCCTTTTTCATTAACAGCATTTAGTGGGGCATAATTTAACACTCTGTGAATAACTTTACATTGTGTGTACCCTCCAATAACCACCATGTAGATGAGATGAAGAGTATTCATAATACCTAAGAGAGCTTCCTTTCACTTGTTCCCAACCAACTCCCACCTAGAAAACCACCATCTTGTTCCGTTTCATGTCGATTAGGGTCAGGAAGCAGGTTCCTGCTCTGACATGATCATTAAACTGCAGTGTCTGTCTATGCAAGTCCCTCTTCCTCTGTGTCTCAGAAAATAGACTGACCTTGGAGTCCCTTACAGGTTTATTATTTCAAGAGAAAAGTGATCAGTAAGGTGTTTTCCCCCAAGGGTCCTTAGCAAATTAGCAGGAAGAATTATCTCCCGATTTCCAGGATTAACTCCATCTACTAAGCCATAGGGTTCTGTAGAAATTAGTTCCCAAAGCTGACTCAAATAGAGTTTATCTAATGAGAAGGAAATATTCAATGCATAAATATTTAATGAATGCTTTGTTCATGCACTTCTGCTATTTACTACATGCCAAACATCTTTTTTAGCAGGTGACGGGCTCGGCTGGGGAAGCATCGATCGGTGTAGTATCTACGCCTTGGTCTAAGGGAAGAATGGAATCATGGGCCCCATGACAGGGAGGAAGGAGGACATACAAGAGAGAAATGGTTCTAAGAAAGGAGAAAACACACTTTCTTCTGGGATCAGCACTGGCTTCATGAAGGGGCTTGACTGGAGACCTGGGGAGTAGTTATATACACAGAAATAGTTTATTCCAAAAATGTGCTATTTTGACATGAGGATGACTTGCTGTATCTATAGCCTGTGCATGAGGCAGTCTTTCTGCAGCAAAATTAATGCTTTGTGCTTAAGTCCTCACATAGTCCAACTGATTCATACCTGTAAGTGAGCAGGTCATCAACAGAGAGTCAATCTTTGCATCACAGATTGACATCGACAGATCTCCAGTGTGTCATGCTATAGAGAGAAAATCAGGTGACAGCAGAGCCACTGTAAATTAGTGACTGCACAAGATGCTTGGGACTATGTTTTGTCCACCTGAAGGGTTCTAAAGTTTTCTGGTTGGATGGACAGTAGGTAGCGTCCACCAATGCCAGAGGGTTCCCTATTCTTCTGGAGGAAAATAGTATGTCATAAAGGCTATTTCTTCCTTGTATTGCTCCTGTTGGATCTTCCATATTGATCTGACATTTGTGTTATTGACTATGAAAGCATCAAGTGGCCCTAGACCTCATTTCCTCATGGATTTCCATCTTGAGAACATGGGCTCTCATGTAGAGAGCCATCCTTTTTTAATGAAATAGATACCATCTTGATTTTTGTAACAGGTAGAGACAGGCAGACCCCTTTGTTCTAGATTGTTGTTCCCTAGCTTAACTTGGTTTGGCCTTTATTTTAAAGACATGAGCTGAAGGGAAGAGTGAGAGGAGGAGCCCCGATCTAGGACAGAGTTAAAATGAAGCAATGGTTTTACAGCCCCTCTCTTTCTCCCTCCTGGACATGCCTCGTGCCTCCCTCGAATTGAAGGTAAAGATAACATACTCCACATCTCTCACCCTGAGATTTGCAAATCCTCATTTGTGTAAAAGCTCCTCTGTCTGAAAAAAAAAAAAAAATCCCTTTATAAAAGCAGTGAACCAGAAACCACATAGCAGGGCTCCCAAGGAAAGACTGGGAAAGGCTAAGTCACAATTATGGATTTTCTTATAATTATGTATTTGTTTTAAATAACATTTTAAAAATTATTGTCTCTAAATTACCCACAATTTTCATTACATTATCATTAACTCTTCATTACTATTAAAAGAAATTATTTTCTTTTCAGTAAAGTGTTCTGAGCTCCCACTTACATGCTGAGTTGATACTCTATGAAAATGCAAAAGAGATGCTGGTGTTTTCTCGTATCCTGTGTCATAATTCTTTACACAGTTCTCAAACATCCTCTATGCACCTGGCACTTTTTAGGTGCTGGCCAAAGAGGTGAGTCAGAGAACCCTCCAACGTCTTCTACCACTCCACCATTTTTGGGATGAAAAAAATCAAAGCTGGAACAACTAGGTAATTTAACCAAGGTTACGTGACTAGAAAGTTTCAAAGCCCAGATGAGAACATTTTCTCCCAGATTAGTAAACTTTCATAGAAGCTGCTCTTCTAAGAAACAAAAGCAAACCTGACAGATGTTTTCCTGAAATGGAACTATATAGTTTGATAGGCTCGAAACTCTTGACTGAGGAAAGCATATTTTATCTTCTTAGTCAAGCAAGATGGATTATGTTGGTCCATTCTAACTTCTCTCACAGAAATATGTTCACAGACTCAGTTTGCACAGGTTGGGGTGGGAGAGCCTGCCCTCGCCATCGTACTTCTCTAGGACAGAATCTGTATTGCTGAAAGAAAGCGCTTTTACTGTGGGATTTCGTGTGGAAGAATTTATTTACCACACATAAAAATTAAAAGACCAAGAATGTGATTTGCTCGTAAGAGGAGCAGTTGCGACTAGAGTGTAATGGCAATTAGCCAGGTCAGCTGCATAACTGGGACCAGAAATAGTTTGGAGCTGATAAATATTTTGCCTGTTCTCTACTTCCGTCTCCAGTGCGACTGCAGCTTTCATCGCGTTCTGTTTGTGCCCTACCTTTCCCAGTCTGGGTCTGATTTGAAAGGAGAAGCTAGCCCTGCTTCTTCATAAACAGCCTAAATATGCATATTTGTGAAAGTCCAAAATACTAAGATACGTCATTTTTTTTTTGTAATCTTGGTTTCAATGTTATTTCGTTATTTGCTCACTCCTGGATTCATTTATTAAACACTGAATGGACATCCACTAGGTGGTGGGGAATTGGGTTAGGTAGCAGAGGGTATGACACAGTCCTCAGGAGCATGTGAGCAAGCTCCTTGTAACAAATGTCCCATAAGAATAATTGAGGATTCCCGGCTGGTGGGGTAGTTAGGAGGAATCTCTGACCCAGACTTGGAAATTAGGGAAATGACCTCTGTTATTCTGATTCTGCAATATGACTGCAAAATAGCCTTGATTTCCCCCCAGTTGCATAGAATATAAGTGACCTCTTTATTCATTCCTTCATGCCACAAAACACAGGAGCTTCTGTTAAGGAGCAGACATTGTTCTGGGCACAGAGACACTGCAGTGAGCTTTAAGATAAAACCCCTGTGCTCAGAGATGTTTCATTTTCATTTGAGGTAAGACATGAACAGCATATCTGTAATATACTAGATGTTAAAAAATACTATGAAGAAAATGAGAATAGGGGCAATTACAGAAATGGAGGGGGAGGCTGCTCTTCTATAGAGACCTGTCATGAAAGGTCTTTCCAGCAAGATGGCCGAGATTTGAAGAAAAAGGAGGAAAATGGTCATTAGAAGAACAGCATATCTACCAGAGAGGACAGCGAGGACAGTGACTCAAGTGCACTTCATGCGCTTGAGGATCAGCAAGGCGATAGTTATGGTTATTGTAAAGGAAGAAATAGGAAAGAGATCATGTTGAACCTTATGATTATTTGGATTTTAGCTCTTACTCGCAGTACCACTAGAAGCCATGGGAAATTTTAAGCAGAGAAGTGGTTTTTTTTTCCCCCATTCATTTTGAAGAGGCCTTGTGGCAGCCGAATGTAGATATAGATGCTAGGGCATGAGGAAAAGGTTGAATTGAGAGGGTTATTTCCGGTGACCATTGAACAGACCTGGGCTCTTGAAGGGGAAGGAACTTGGAGCACGGTAGCAGGATGGAGGAGGTGAGAAATGATCAGGCATATTTTGATGGCGGAGTTGACAGGGTTTGGTCATGGAATGAATATGAGGTATGAAAGACAGAGGGGACACAAAGTAGGTGCAGAAATTACAGTGGTGAAAAAAGACAGCTAGGGACCTGACCTCGAACAGTTTCCCTACCGGTGAGAGAGGCATCCTAACAGGTAGCACACGAATAGCCGTGACTAGATTTTGTGATATGTGCTAAAGAAAACAACAGACTTCTCTGTTACAAAATAATAGGGGACACCTGCTACCAGTCCAGTAGTCAGGGACAGTCTCCGAGGAGCCGGCATTGAAGCTAAGGGCTGAAGAATGAGAGGACCCTCCAGGAAAAGATGTAGGGAAGGAGTGTCCCAGGAAGGGGCTCCAGTGAGCACAGCAATTCTAAAGTCTCATGGCTGCAAAGCCGAAAACCCAGGATTCAGCCCAGTCAGCCCAACTCTTTGCAACGTTAACATGCTCTGTCTAGCTCAATGATTTTCAGGGTGTGACGGTGGACTCCTCAGTTCCCTGAGACCCTCTCTGGGTCTTTACAAGGTCAAAACTCTTTATACACAGACACTAAGTCATTATCTAGTTTTTTAGTTTTCATACGAATTACTTTATGAGCACACAATGTTTTTCAAAGTCTGCAAGATGTGATGTAGCAACAGACTGAAGGCAAAGCAGACAGGAGAATTCAACTGTCTTTGATAAGGCCAGACATGAAAGGGATAGCAATGCCACGCTTCTTGTTAAGTTATTTTCACGTCATGCCATTTATAGCAACATGAAAGGAAGATATTAATGTTGTGTTAAGCAAATTAACAAATATCTTAAATGTTCATTATTGACTTATAATGCTTAATATCAGTGTTTATAATTAGACTGATGACATTTCCTTGAGACAAACACAGGACAGAGCTCTGGGGCCCTCTCGACAAACTGGCCTGGAGCAACTCAACAGCCCCTTTGGCCCAGACATCCCTGGTTTATTAAAAATGACAAAATCGAAAGTAGGAAATACGAAAACAAATGATAATGTTCTGTTTAAATCGGTACCTATGATCAGCTTAGTTATAATACCCACAAAACAGAAGTTATTTGAATCTCCCCTATTTGTAAGACTATAAAGAATCCTGAGATCAAAATTTCGAAATACACTGCTCTAGCATTAACGTTTAAGCTTTCTCAAAGTTTGTGCTTGATTTTTAGTTATAAAATCTCCCTCTGCACCCCAAATTTCCTTAAGCACAGCAGAAATAATTGCTAACATATATTGAGCATTCACTGCATTCTAGGCATCTCCTCCGTGTTTTACAATGTGAAGTGAGTGCTTTGATTGTATCCAAGAGGAAACCAAGGGACGAAGATATTAAAATGTGTCCCCGCACGTCCTGATGGCCTAGTGGTTAAATTTACAGCCTCTGGTCTGCTTAGTCCACATGCATCCCAAAGACCCAGCTTTCAGACCCAGAGCTGGGGAGAATAACCAAGAGGAACAACTAAATAAAATAAATAAAATGCTTCTTCCTCCTCTCTCTTCCTGCCTGCCTGCTCACCTTCCTTCCTGTCTGCACCTTTCTTTTAAAAAATAAAAAATGTGCTCCAGCTTACACTGCTAGTAAGTGGTGGAGCTGGGATTGGAACCCAAACCCAGTCTTACTCTAAGACAATATTCATAACTAAATTAATAATTAAATTAAATTAATAATAAATTAATATGTTTGAATAAATAAATAAAACTTCAGCCTAATTGTTACATAGACTTTGCTTGCAGGGATCGCAGTAGCTCCACCTGGCTGTGGACCCATATCAGACTTGGTGGTGCCCTGAATAGCACATGGCAGGAAGGGCAGGGGGCAGGAGAAAACTGAGGAAGTGCTGAGCACAAAGCAACGGAAATTTCCAGCTGTGGTCAAGTCCCACCAGAAAGTAAGAGTCAGGAGAAGGGCCAGACCACAAGCCCCAAAGCTGTATGTATACTGGAGACAGAACAACGGAAGGAGTAAAGCTGATTTTCTGTCCTGCCCCATCCAAGTGATCACCTCTGGGTACTGTGGCTCTCCGATGTTCAGAGGTGGGTCATACACCTGTAGAGGTCACATCTCCGGGGAAGCCTGGGTTGAAATTGCAAAATGTTCCCTTTCTCTTCTTCACCCCATTAAGTGTGACTGAGAGAGAATTCGAAACCAATAAGAACAGGTGGATCCAAGACTCAAATTCATTTACTGTAGGATTCCAGCTCATGTTTGGCCCATTTGGTTTAATAGCATTCAGTTAGGGAAAATACCTCCACCAGGGTGAATTTTGCTAAAACACTTTATTTAGTGGTTAAGCAATCATATAGGGTTTGCTGATTTTAGCCTGAGGAGTCCTTTAAGTGAAATAAACATTTCCAAATGCCCATTTATTAAAATCAAATATAAAGAGCCAATAAAGAATAAAAGTCAAATTATTTTCTACTCAACATAAATATTTTTCATAGAAATGGCATTAAGAGGTTTTCAGCTTAGTAGAATGAGATATAATTTCCACTTTCTGGACAATGTAAATTGCAAGGTGAAAGGGAATTTTGGGTATATGAGAACCCATGGCTCCATCTGTCACAGACTACATAACTCTCACTTTCTCCCTCCACTAAGATGAGTTCAGCCTCACAGAGCACATACCATTCAAATGAAGTGAGAGAGGAAGAGAGGAAACTTAGAGAAGCCTACTTGGTTTATACTGGAAATGGAGAGTACAAAATGGACACCTTCCTTAAGAGACATGTTCGAAGCCGCTGATAAGCCTTTGTCCCCTCATTCCCATCCTGATCTCACAAAGATAAACACCATTTTAATAGTCTTTCCACGTACGCATTTATTCCCAAAAATATGTGATTGTTTATTTTGCACGCGGTAAACATTGGGGAAATGAAATGACATCTCCAGCGGGTGTTTAGTGCTTCCCTCTCAGTTCCTGGGATTCATCAGTGAAGCTGGGCTCCATTCTTTTTCCCTATTGAATAGGATTTTACAAGGGGCATCAAGCACGTTGTTTATACTCCTTTCGATGATGTTTTGGTTGTTTCCAGTCTTATGCTTTATATGCAAACGCTTCTGTGAGCCACCTTGGATGTGAATCTTGCTGTAAACATGCAAGGATCACTCAGCATGTGTGCCTGGGGCTAGAACTGCAGAGTTGTAGTGGAGGCATGCTTTCATTTGCACTCCATAATGTCATTTGCTTAATCAATGGCTGAGAGAAATGAGCTAAAATCTCCCACAGTGATGATGAATTTTAAAATTCCTCTTTGCAGTGCTAGTAATTTTGACTTTATCACTTTAAACTGAGAGATGATTTGCATTCTATTTATTATAAATTTGCAAATAATGATATGTTTGAATTTATGTCGATTTCTTTGTATGGTCTTATTTTTGCTTTTTCTGTGATCTTCCTCTTTTTGAGTTCTTTTGGATTTATTGAAATTACGGAGGAATTTTTTTCAAAAATGGGATGCAATCATTTCTCTCTTTGTAAGAAAATTCCATTGGCAATATAAATACATTTTATTCAAATGCATTTCATTCAAGGTGAAAGAGACACCAGTATCACTTTAAACTTTAAATCAAGAATCAGCAAACCACAGTACATTGCCCCAATCTGGCCTGCTGTCTATGTTTGTAGGGAAAGACTTATTGGAACACAACTACACTCATCCATGTATGTATTCTTTCTTGACAAAATGGCAGAACTGAGTAATTGCAATGCTTTAGTATGGACCTCTATGTCTAAAATACTTACTGTGCAAATCTTTCCAGGAAAAGTTTGCCAGTCTCTGATCTGGGTCTCTAAAGGCCTTTTGCTCATCTTTATAAAACCTCTGCCGTTGTCATGTGAACAAGAGCAGGAGAATCAGCTGGAGGACGAGAGGTCACACAGAGCAGAAATGAATGGTCCCAGATAAGTTCAGCAGGCACTGCCCAGAGACTGAGTACCTTTTGATATTGCCTCAGCGATTCTCCCAAAGAGGAGTTAGACCAGCCCAAATGAGCAGAAGTGCCTGCTTAATCCACTGGCTCACGTGGAGCGATCAGAAAGGACTGGTGGGTGTGCCCTGGTGGCTTAGTGGTTGAATACACAACCTCCAGGCAGCTAGTCAACAAACAGACCAAGGGCCTGAGTTCATGACCCTGCGGTCAGGGGAAACAGCCAAGATGAGCAACTAAACAAAATAAATAAAATGCTTCTTCCTCCTCTCTCTTCCTGCCTGCCTGCTCGCCTTCATTCCTGCCACCCGCCCCTTTCCTTTACAGTATAAAATATAAATAGGTAAGTGAGGAAATAAATAAATCAATGCTGTTTCAAGACATCAAGTTTTAGAAGAGTTTGTTACACGACGAGTACACAAAGGATTTTGTTTGGTGTTATTTTCTCAACGTATTGTTTGCTCTCGCAATTGGATGTACACCTGCTATTACCTTCCACATTTTTTCTGTTACTGTTCACTCTAAAACAATGTACTGTGCAAAGTTTCGTCATTATGTTTTCCTTCCTTATCAACCAGGCAAGGACTTCAGATGGTTTTCACTCTGATAGGACACTTCCCAATGTCTATGTTAATCATTATAAATAATTTTGGTATCACTTTAGTTATTTAGTTACTTAGTATTTTATACTTTTTGTTTATAGTTATTCATACATTTAATATAAGTATTTGCTCATGATATCTTTTTGTAGCTCAAACTTGCCATCTTATCAAATGTCTATTCGTGAGAATTCGTTTTTGGTGTATTTTCTCTTTTTTTGGCTGAAAATATTTTGTCTTGCCCTCATTATCAGAAGATGTTCTTACAAAGTATTTTTGTTTTCTCTCAATACCGTGAAGCTATTAGTCTACTCTTTCCTCGTTTGCATTCTTATTTTGAGAAGCCTGCTGTCATTTTAATATTGTTATTCTTAGAAAATCTGTCTTTTCTCTTCCTAGAGGCTGTCTTCTCCTTTTTAGTCTTTATGTCCTGCTGTACAGCAGCTATTCATGGATTTCTCTTGTTCTTACTTATACTCTTTAGAATTTCATCAGCTTCCTGAAATGAGAGACTTGGCTTTTAAACATTTGAAGTGATTTTAGATGCTTACCTCCTCACTTTGACCCTCTGCTATTGCCTCTGTGTTCTTTCCAGTTACTTTCCAGTTAGAAGTATGCCAAGTCTCCTCACTCTTCCATATCATACTTTGTTACTTTTTCTCTCTGGGAAGCATTTTGTATAATTTTTCCATCTTTCAGTTTACTCATTCCTTCCCCATGTATATTAAATCCGTGATAACATATTAAATTCTCATCCAACAGTTCCAAATGCATGAGGGTAGGGAGTAGGTTTCCCCCAGGAAGCAATTATCTGAGGTGAGTTGAGTACCCTACAATTCAACTCAATTCTAACACCATCTACCCAGAGATAGCAAGATATTACACAGGGTGAGGCCTCAGTCCCATAAGATTCTCCCCATATGCACATTTCAGACACCATTCTCAAATCATCATCTGTGACGAGCCAACTATGGACTTCCATTAATTGACTACATCAGCATAGAACTCAGAACACAGTTAATTTACTGGAGTCCTCGTTCATTATAAAAAGATACAGCTCAGGAACAACAGAAGGAAGGGATGCACAAGCAAATATGAGGAAAGGCAGAGCTTCCATATCCTCTCCAGGCAGTCCACTCTCTCAACACCATTGACCATGGGTGACTGATCAATCTCAGTCCCTCTACACCTTGAGGTCAGGGAAATGGGACTGAAAGCTCCAACCCTCTAGCACGTGGTTAGTTTTCTTGACAATAGTTCTCCTCCTTAGGTAGAATCCAAAAGTCACCTGATTAACATAACAAAAGGTACATCTCATCTTTTAAGAAATTCCAGAGGTTTTAAGAGTTCTGTACCAAGAACTGGGCCAAACTCCAATAATATATTTTTTAGTGTACATCATAATATCACACATATATCAAAGCTTTTAAAAGCGGAAATATATAAATCTCAAACCATAAAATTCACCATTTTAAAGTGAGCCACTCGGTGGCCTTTAGTTTGTCCCCAAGAAGTTGAACAACTGTCACCACTAATTCCAGACTATTTTCATGACCCCAAGAAGAAACCCCATCCCCATTATCAGTCACTTCCCTTTCCTTCTACCCACTGGCCTTAGAAATCACTAATCTACTTTTTATCTGTATGGATTTGACTATTCTAGATACTTCATGTCAATGGAACCACCCAATGTATGGCCTTTCATGTCTAACACTTTTCACCAGCATTCCGTCAGATTAATCCATGTTGTATATGTATCAATATTGCATCCTTTTTGTTGCTGAAAAATGTTTTGTTGTGTAAGAATTAAATCACATTGTGCTTATTCATTCATCAGCTCATGGACCCTTGGACTGTTGTTACTCTGTAGATATTATGAGTAATGCTGCCATGAATATTCCTGGAAAAAGTTTTTGTGTGGACATACATTTTTATTTCTCTTGGATATTTACCTAGCTATGCAATTGCTGTGTCATATGGTAACCCTGTTTAGCTTTTTAAAAAACAGTCGGATTGTTTTCCACAGCATTTATATTCCCAGTAGCAGTGTACAAGGATTCCAATTTCTCTACAACTTTACCAACACTAGCTATTTTTCACATTTTTAAAAATCCATGCTATTGACCAAGAAATGTTACCTCATGGTGGTTTTTAACTGCATGACACTAATGACTAATAATGTTCCACGTCGTTTCATGTTCTTACTGGACATAGGTACATCATCTTTGGGAAAGATGTCTACTCTACCGCTTTACCCATTTTAAAACACTAGGCTGTCTTTTTGTCATTATAAGATATCTTTCTATATTCTAGATACTAAGCCTTTCTCACATATTTGACTGGATCTTTTTTCCCATACTGTAGGGTGTTTTTCACATTTTCAATTGTCACATGATGACCCTAAAGTTTTAAACTTTGATGAGGTCTTATTTTTTATTTTGCTGCATGTGTATTGGTGTGCTATCTAATACATCATTGTCAAATTCAAACTCATGAAGATTTAAGTTTTTACATTTTGCATGCTCTTGTGGAGGAGCAGTTAGGTCAACTGCCTCCGAAGGAGCAGGTCATATAGCTCCCTGGGTTTGAGTCCTAGGTCTGGGGAGAAACAGCAAGTGGGAACAACTGAATAAAAATAAAATAAAAGATGCTTCTTCCACTTCTCTCTTCCTGCCTACCTATAACCGCCCTTTAAAAAAATTAAGATTTTTACATTTAATGACCTTAATTTATTTCTTTTTTTTCCTTGGTTGCTTCTGCTGTATCATATCTAACGAAGTCATTGTCTAATCCAAGGTCAGAGATATTTATATGTCTGTATAAATTACATAATAAAATTTAGTTATCAATGATTATTATTTAGTACTTAAATCTCATTTGTTTCCAAATCTACCTGTCTAATTTCATAGTCTCTTTTACCTCAGTCAAATTTTTCTTTCCTATTTATTTTATTATACATATGAAACATAATATTATCAGTGCAGGTCTAATAATCTCAATATTTGAAGTCTTCATTGTTCTATCACCTGGTTTTTGCTGGTGGTCTTGGTTTGCTTTGTTTTCAGTAAAGCCTTTATGGTTTTGACTCCAGGTGTGGAACTTTATCTGTGAAAACCTGAAAGATGAATTCCCACGCAAAGATATTTTCTTTTCTCTTTCAGAAGCACAGGATCACAACAAATCTAGGCCTACTTTACTGTAATGCTTGGCAGGTGAATGAAGGTGTTCAGGACATCTAGTCTGCAATTTTGTTGGAAACGAAAGTACTAGAATTGCAATTAATTTCTGCCTAGTGTACACACACACACACAAACACACACACACACACACACACACACACACACACACGAAAGATTCCCAGCTGCTATAGGGACGGTCTGATTCAATTACCCTCCTCCATAGTATCCAGTACTGTGCAGCGCCTAGAGAAATACTTTTAAAATTGTTAAAGAAATGAATGCACAAATAAGTTGAATCAATAAATAAAATGACTCCATCTGTGGATACGAACTTGATGTTAAACTCCAAGCTGATGAGTTGAGGGCCTCTGAGGGCTTTCAAGAGATAGTAAGAATCTCTGTGTTAACCAAAGTCATAGACACAATTATTTTCACTTCAAACCTGTAGATGATGGTGTGAATATTTAAAGGTGAATTACTATAAAAGTTCATATTGCTGAATAAGTAAAAGCATGTGGACCTTGCAATTCTCCCAGCGATCAAATAATAAAAATGTAAATAGCAACTCATCTGTGTAAAATTGAACATTTAAAACAAGTTCT
Organism: Solenodon paradoxus; assembly: GCA_004363575.1. Taxonomy (NCBI): domain Eukaryota; kingdom Metazoa; phylum Chordata; class Mammalia; order Eulipotyphla; family Solenodontidae; genus Solenodon; species Solenodon paradoxus. Next base: position 127,790 of record RJWH01002743.1, read on the forward strand.
ATTCAAAAAGCTTGAAAACATGAACACGGCATGTTATAAACACTATTGTAAGTATATTTTAGTCGTCTATACATTTCTTAAATGAGACTTCAAGCTAAATCTCCTTTCTAGGAGTCCATTCCTATTAAGTGAATGTTTGGTCTCTTCCAATCTCTTTAGAAAATGGATCCTTTCAATCGCGTGCAGGGCTGGGCCGGCTGGTCTCCACCAGTCGCAGCTGTTGAGACTCACAATCATTTCACAAGACAAGAGTTTCTTTCTCATGCACATGGTGTCCCACATGTCAAAGGCTCGCTTGACTTGTACCTAAGAATTTTTTTTCTTCAGTAATTTCAGATATTTTAGGGGGAGAAGGACTTTTACAATCATTGAAATAACCATGTGTCAATGAGGAAGTGTTTCAGTTTCAGGACATTTGCATAAATGAATAAAATATGGAAAAGGTACAGAAGCATTACAAAAAGAGAAGAGCACTTTAAAAGCAAAAGGAATTATTTTCATTTTCAAGGTATTAATATTGAAATTGGTGGCATTTTGTAACACAGTAAAGCTCCTGGCGGCTGCTTGTCTTCTTTCGGGAAATTATCAAAGCTCTTTCGGGAAATTATCAAAGCTAAGAAGGTAATGTTGTGAAGATTTGTCTATAATTATTGCCACCTTTCTAATTAATACTTTTTTCTTTTTTATACACAAGGGCTGATCAACCACAGTAGCATTCAGAGAAGATGCATTTGGTTTTCAACCCTTAGCATGACGGCAAGCTCATACGCCCCTAAAAAGGCAGAGATGAAGCCACATGTATTCACAACCCAGAACTCAGGAAGAAAAGAATTGCTCCCTGGGCCAAAGAATTAAGAAACGACACATATTTGAAAAACCACCACAGCTGCATATTGGTGCGTGAGTTGCACTCAATATTCCTTAGATACGACATGGGGAAAATATAACCATTGTCCACATTCTCCTCTATAGAAGTTTCATTGAAAGCTCTCCCCAAGGACTGCTTTGGCATTTTGTCTTTGGGCTCATGCTTGGCGGTAAATGGATTAACACAGCAGTCTGTGATAGTATGATGGATGGAGTCGGAGGAGCGATTTTTGAAACACCCTTTCCTTACTTGATGGATGTTTTCATTGCCATCTTGTCCCTTGGGGCTCTTTTTGTGGAAAATCTCTCCTCTGAAGGAGTTTTCACATGCCATCAGTACCAGGCGAATGTATGACGTCATCTCCTGCAAACAGTCGTTCTTCTGCTCTGTTAGTAGTGTCTGCTCTGGTCTTTGCTAAATGATCTTTCTTCTCTGACCGACAGCTGCCACTGTATTAACATTTTTACCTATGAGACACAATAGCTCAAATAATAACACCTATTTTCTCCATAGTGACACAAAGGCGGCCAAATGCATCATCCACTGAAAAAAGCACTGACATTGTTAGAGGTTTAACCCAATCCATGGTTCTCTAGAACCATGATATTTATATTTCTGTATATATCTCCACCCACCATCTCCCTGGGCTTCATCATAAACCTCAGTGGAGGCACAGCCTACATTTTGATTACACTAATCAGTATGCATTTTCCCTCCATGACCCCTCTCTTTGAACCCTGAAGCATGTGGCTGCCTTTGATGGATGAGAAAGAAGTTGCCAAGAGAGTAAAGAACAAAGACATCAAATTGGTGGGGGAAGGGGATTTCGGTAAATAGTCAAGGGCTTGGAGGTAAGGTAGGGAATTTGAAAATAGTTATCATCCCGATGAACCTTTTTTCCCTCTTACTTTAATTCATTTTCTTTATAAAAAAAAATCTGGTGGCAGAGAGTTGAGAGGAGAGTTAGTGCTTAAATAATTGAGAATTAAATACAATGAGCCACTGATATAGAGGCAGACTCTCTTCTGAAATTTGGAGAGTCCCAGGACAAGCTCCCAGCTGAGGGTTTTTGAGGACAATTTCCTCCCTGGCACTAGTCCCCATACCACCAGACCACGACAAGAGCAGTGAGGTAACCAAAAAAATGAAGACAGACAGAAGGACAGCCCCTTCTTCAATTTTCCTCGAAAGTCATACATGGCAAGAAAGAAATCTAAAATCTCATGCCCATAAATAGAATATGGAGAGTTTTTGAAGGAGAGTGTCGTTAACTATCAAAAAATTCCCTAAAAAAGTGAGGAAACATATTAAATGGTAGGAAATTTTAAATGGCTGGAAAATAGAGATGAAATCTTCGCGGTATCACAAATCTTGGAGGCACAGAGTCTAGGAAGGAAGTCACATCCCTCCCAGCCAGAATGGTCACCATGCAAGACCCAGGGCAGATGAGAGACCATTATTGTTTCAGTCACAGACACCATAAAGATGTCAGGGACCACACTCCTCTTGCCTATTCCTACAATGTCCAGCTCCTCAAGTCTAAATACCATCCCTGGAAGAGGAGGAGTAGCGGTAGAACTGTGAATGGACAATATTTTAACCTATACTGAACTTGAACCGTTATTAGAGCGAACTAAGAAGACTGCTTGCTTTCAGACAGGCTATGCACTGCACAGTGAGATCAAATTGAGTAACAGGAGTAAAGTTACCTGAGTCCATTGGTTTCTAATAACCATGAAATTTAAGGTGCTAAAATGTATATCCTTTTGGTTTTTTGCAACTATAATAGGTTACCAAGATGAGGTAAAATAGTTGGTCCATTAGAGAAAATGTGAATGCTCAATATGGGAAATTGGAATAGCTGGAAAAAGAATTATTTTTTTAAAGTTTATTAAAATGTGTGTCATTTTTAGAGAAATGATGGATTTAGAAAAAGGAAAAGTTTGGGTTACAGTCAAATGGACTAGGACTGTTTATCAGTAAAGAAGTTATAGTCTGGAACAGAAGTTTATAAACGGAAGTTTCATAAAAGCAAATTCCCATGCATTCCAGGACAAATTTAATCCAATTCATGAATTTTACTAGAAGGAAAAAATAAACGCTGACTCTGGAATGAAAATAGGATGTACTTGTAATAGGCTGTGGAGTCTTGAATGCCTAAGTCTACAAATTGTCTGATTTATACCTTGTTGAAGTGACATGATTTTGCGTTTGTGTGTTTCAGATGAGTCACTAATAACTCAAGGAAAATGTCAGAAGAATGTTCCATCAACTGAGGCCAAGGATATTTGCTGGGGGAAAATTATTGATGCAAGATAGCAAATCCCCGATAGAAAAGCAAATATTTTCTGTTTAGAGACTTCTAAGCATCACGATTTTTTAAAACTATTATCATATCACCCTCTAGTACCAGGAAATGTTAGGCTTCAAGCATATTTTCAGTGAATTGTGAATAGTGGAACAATAAATTATTTAAATATAATTTCAGCTCTGAATTTAACAAAGAAACTATTTTACAACATATTGTACTAGAAGGACAATTACAATTTTTTCAGATTACCTTTTTTAAATCCTAATTCCAAAATTAAGTGCAGCTGGTTATATTTTTTAATTGTTGTCTTGACTATTCTCCTTTTTTCATGGATCGCAATATCTTTCGTTTTCTGAAGACTAAGGAATGAATGAAAATTAAATGAATTCCAAAATGTTACCTCAAATGAACTTGATTAGACATTTCTAAAACTGTTAACTCCATCTGGTATGAAAATGTGAAATTCATAAAATATTGTGAATTTTTTTCAGTCTGTATTAAACCTCCTTCATTAGAAAGCAGCAGCCAGTTCTTCGGTTGCTTTATTAGATCACAAGTTTGCTTTTCTAAGCAAGCAATTAAAACCCTTTGATTTGGTCAAAGAGAGTGTCCACACAATGACTGGAAAAAGTGTGGAAATTCTCGAAAGTACTAAAGAAATCTTTCCCACCTTAGCATTCTAAATAACACATTCCACATCAAAGTACACTCAAAATCCATGGTGAAAACAACAATACTAACCTATCTTGATAAGCAACCCTTTCAAATATATTTCATGAATGCTGGAAAAACTAAAATCACAGAGAGTTTTTCAAGGCAGAGACATCTTTGTCATGTATGTTTGCTCTCAAGCCTGAACATGGGTGAGGGCACTCAATCAGTGCTTTACTATTGTCATCAGTAATAACAAATGGAAAACCAAATGAAGAGAAAACTCAAAATACATGTCATTGGTAAATAAAAAGACTTTTGAGTGACCTGACATCTTCACAAAAGAGGCAACTTCAGCTGCGATTCCCATTTCCCGCTCCCTTTCTTCCTTTATCCTGCTCTGCTCACCCTTCTCTTGGGGCAGATATTGATGCTCTGAGCACAACTCTGTCTCCAAGATTTTTTTCCTTCTAATCCATTTTATCTCTAATTTGTTTTCCCAAAACATTCTTTCATCATTTTATTGGAAAAACTATTAATTTAGGGTAAAAGAAAACAATACTTTTAAGATCCTTTATGGAACTGTCTCACTACAGTTTAAGTTAAGCCCCATAGAGGGAACGTGAAACATGAAAGCTAGTCTTTCCACTGAGAAGCTGCAACGGTTCCCTGTTATTATATCCAGGGCTAAGTTTTCCTCTTGTAGGGAACTGGGGGAAATTCTCCAATCCTTTCAGGTTCTTCTCTAATATATCAGACAGATCAGTAGGAATAAAAGACCAAATTTAATGATATGCATGGAGAATTTATGTAGCTGTAAGTTCTAAAGTAAATGAAGGCATATATCCTGAGCTAAGGATGTATAGGTTATACACACACATACATACATACATACATATATAACATACATAGGTGTTTGTGTGTGTACCTGGGGTATCAAGGAGATAGAAGGGTCTTCACCTGAGCGAATGATTTCATATGACATCATATGAAGATGTGTGTCCTATTTGAGATGCGTTTCTCTGATTTTCTTTTTAAAGGTTATTGCTAGAGTTGACTCTTATCTAGGTAATCTTCACTTCTTAAGGTAATGGCAATAGTTTTTCTTGAGACTCGCGATGTTTTCCTTTCCTCCAAATACCAAGGTGACATATACTGGGAAAATCCTGGTCTGGACATCTTAGAAAATATCTATCTGACATTTGCCGGGGGAGACCAACTTTACAGACTCATTTAAGTTCCTCCAAATACTCTCACCCACCCCCATATCTTGAATTTTATTTCCATGATCTCAACTCCTATTTCTGATGTTCTTTCTTCCCTATAATTCCTGCCTAACTTTCCCAAATGTAGTCAGTAAATAGTTGGTAGAAATATTCTGTTTACAAGCATTAAAGGGAAACTTGAATTTAACTTAGTGCAGAATAATTTAGTCTCTTTCTATTCATTTCTAAAACAAATAATGTCTAAAAACTTCTTTAGATATTTCCATTATTTTCAATGGAAATAATGTATACTTACTGTATCCTAATTAAAACCTTCATATACTCTTTGAGTCTGGGGAAATAATTTCTCACCCAAATTAAGACTCTTCGCTAAAAATATTTGCATGTTTCCCTTTCTGTTTACAACAGAGGATCCATGTATTTGGAAACTCTACAAGGACTAATATGATTAATATAATAAAGTTTATTTTAAGCCTATAAGCATTCAGTGTCTATGACATGAAAAAAGACTTACTCAAATTAGAGAATACAAAGATGACTAAGACAGAACTTCTGACCTTTAAGAATAAATAAATTAAATGGAGGGAAGTGATACAAATATAAATATTAGTTAATACATAAACGAAGAATGAGAGAGCTGAAAGAGATTTATTTTGACTGAACAGAGCACTTAAGGGTGCTTGGAAGAAGCAGGACTTGAGTTGGCTTTAGAGATTTACAGGGTTTGTATGAGGTAAAGTGATACTGGCAGAGGCAAATTTGAATGCACTCTCCAGGTTCACATCATATTGTTACTATTTGTTTAAGTATTTTTCTCTTCTGCCTGAATATTAGCTGCTCTAGAAGGGGATCATGGCTTACCCATTTTTGAGCATTACAGTAATGTTTTATACCTTATTAGTTTGTTTTCTTTAACAAAGACCTGATATATTGCAATGTTTCAGTAAATACCTATTGAATTAGTCAGTTGATGGTTATTAGGTTCCTAAAATATTTTAGTAACAACTGAATCTCTATTCAGTAGTTCCTTCTAAAAGTTTACTCAAAAATGTTCAAATACTGAAACTGTAAACACACACACATATGTATGTGTGTGTGTGTGTGTGTGTGTGTATATATCTGTTATATCTATGTATCTATGAAAGCTAAGTGATTCCCACATTATTTTATGTTTGTTTTGCTTTGTTTCCTTTTAAACAAGAATGGAGTCATGGTTCTTTTGACTGAGAAATAAAAAGAGGGGGCAAAGACCAGGACTCTGTAAGAATTGAACAAACTCTTTTCAGGTCAGACCTTCTGTCTAGAGTTTTCTGCCCAGTGAAACCACTCATTCCTGCTGGCAGAAGGGTTTTTTTATGGTATAGAAAGCGCTGTGTTTTGTTTGTTTGTGATTGCTCCTCCTAGAAGTCAATGCTGCCTTGTGTTTTCCTTCTACCAGAGAAGCAGGGTACTAGGGAGTTTCCAGGGCAAATATTTAGGCAACTTCAGGTTAAAATTACCCAAGTCTCTTTTCTATAGGACTTCTCAGTGTCCACTGTGCTAAAGCACACTCGGCCACCCCAGTGGGGCTGCGGCGGAGTGGGACATGGGCCCCATCAATTCCCAGTCACACGGCCCTGGAATCTCTCTGAGTGGAGCAGCATCGCACAGGACTAGGCCTTGCAGAACCCCCTTTATCCCCGACAGCCCATGTGCTGGGCAGTCTCGCATTCATTCACCATGAAGCACTGCTTGACCACTCAGGAACCAGGGTGAGCTTAGGGTGCTGTTGGTGACGCTTACTGCAGCCTCGAAATAAAGAAATGTCCAAATCCTAGTCTATCAAGACCAATTCAACGTAGGGGTTTCCCCCAAAGGAACCTGGCTGCAAAGAACATTAGCAGGTAGAAAACCAAATGCTGCTTTCCTCGTGGGTACATGCGAGCTTAGGAACTTCCACTTCAAGTCTTCTCGTAAATGGTGCTGGAGCCCTAGTCTCCACTTGAGACAGCAATGAAGTTTCTAATTCTCCACCTCGATGTAAATTCTGTGTTCAGTATACACAGTCATCTCTCAATATCGAGGGGAATGAGCTCCAGGACCCCCACATCCAAGGGTGCTCAAGTCCCTTATATAAAAAGGCCAATATTTTCATATAAACTACGCACATTCTCTCAAATACCTTGAATGGTGTCCACATTACTCCTAATACTTAGTGAAATGTAAATAATTGTTGCACTATATTGCTTAGGGAATGATGACCAAACGATTTGCATGTAATTATGTGGGGTCCCCTCCCCTTAGAGAGGGCTCACTGTTCTGGCTTTCAGGCTTGTTCATACTCACAAGGCTTGTCCTGACATAAATTATCATTCAGTTGGAGGTTTTAAAGGCACAGAAAAGAAGAAAGGAATCTGCAGAGCCTGCTGACATCTGCAAGAGGAAAAGAAAGTGAGCAAAACAATCAGAGTTTTTCATCATTTTTAAAAACTTACTTGTTTGCTTGTTTTTTTATGTTGGTTTTCCCCCCAGTCCTGGTTCAAGAACTCACGTCCTTGGGCTTCACGTGGTCTACCTCCCAGCCATCCCAGCCACCTGAGTCACAAGGGTGCACCAGAGTTGTTTATCTCTAAAGAATATCGATAAACATCCTGACGAATGTTCTGGACTCTGAACAATATATCAAGTCTTTCCTCCTCAAGGGAGCCAAGTTAATAAGGGTCTTAAGTTATCCCTTCTCTCTAAGGTATGTATATGACAGTTGTGAAAGCATTTTCAGTTATACTTGTCTTCTATGATGTGCATTTTCATCCATTCATTCAACAAACATTTATCAAGTGTTTTTATGTGCTAGGCACTCCATAGACATTTGAGATGCACTGGTAAATAAGATAATCATGACCTCTGCTCCAATGGCATCTGTAATCGAATAAGGCAAACAAAATAAACATGTGTTATAATATAATATAAAAGTGTCTTGATAGAAAAAGGACAGATGATATGGGAAAAAAAAGAAGAGCTAATGAGTCTCAGATTGATGGCAGTTGGGTGGCGAAGGAAACTTCATAGTGGAGGAAATCATCAAACTGACATTGGAAAAATGAGTAGGAGTTTGTCAAGTGTAGAGGACATCAGTTGTTGCTTCTGTCCAATTGGCCTCTATTTCTGTACCTTTGTGTACAGCATCCTGATTTCCTTTTGGGAAACTCCTCTCTCACTTTCAGTCCATTGGTTTGGATGAGACTGACATCAACCCCACACTCTGGGATCAGAGTGTAGTGCGATACAGATTAGAGTATTCCACCCCTCTGGTCCTCATGATCGGTTCAGTGACTTGCAAATTACCTAAACAAGGTCAGAGAGATTGATTCCAAGGGCACGTGGAAACCATTGGATGAGAGGCCCTCTGATGTTCCAGAACTGCCAAGCTGGTAGAACATAAAAATCAGTAGTTACCACAACACTTCTGTGTCTGAGGTAGCAAACAGGAGTGGGGATGTACATAAATTAGCCCTGATGAAGGACATCTCTCAGGGTGTGGAAACAAACTGCAGGAGAGGAGGGAGGCTGGGAAGACAGAACATGTTAGTAAACCCCTAACCATAAAATGCAAAGAAAACTGCAGCCAATACTAGAGAAGAAAAACAATTATGGGATGCCTGGTGACCAAACTCCCCTTCAGCAGATATTTAAGAAAAACAACAGTGATGGGATATATGGCTGGAAGATTCCACCCACTAGGGTATACAAGACCCTGCCCCAGCCTGTACTAGGTTCAGTTGTACTGCCCGCAGAGATTCCCTCTCGTGTCGTGGTGCCTTTCCTATCTTAAACTTTCTGTGTATCACCAACATGAGCCATCACTGTGCTCTTCTCGGACTGCACACAAGAACTCCAGCATCCCACTGGCAGCAACCCCTCTGTCTTCTTTCATCAGGAAAGCAAAAGCTTTCTCAGAAGCCCTACTGCAAGCTTTCTTTTGGTCTCACTAGCCAGAACTTGGTCATATGGTGAAGCTCACCTGCAAGAGATGGTGGGAAACCGAGTAGAATTTTCAGAATGAGTTCAGACCAGTCATGTCACACAACATAGTGCTGGACTAGGACATTGTCTCCATAAACCACACACAAACACACACACACACACACACACACACACACACACACACAATCTGAGGTTAGTAAGAAAGAAGGAAGCAATGGCGATCAAAAGAAACGGTTGTGACCACGTTGTAAGATGATGTTTGAGATCCATAGCGTCTGTATTAATTTGCCAGCTTTGTCACAACAAAATGCAAAATACTGGATGACTTAACAGGGATTATTTTCTCACAGCTCTGGACATTGGCTATCTGAGATCAAGGTGTCAGCAGGATTGCTTTCTTCTGAGATCTCCTTGTCAGGGACCAACCTCTGTGTCGCATCTCCTTGCTGTCTCTTTTCATTCAGTGTAGTTAATTTATATTTTTATTTTATTTTCCCCCAGTTGACTGAGGTCTCATTGACACATAAAATTGTGATATATTAAAGGGCACACACCATGATGACGCAGTATGCATCTACACGTGAAAGGACCCTGCAAAGCAGCTACTCACACATCCATCACATTCTGTATGTGTGCATGTAGTCATTCATTCCTTCAGGTGAGACCACTTAATATATACTCTCTTAGCAAATCTCGATAATGCAGTTTGTTAACTCTCGTCACCATGCTATATGCTAGGACCTCAGAAGCGACTCATCTTAACAGTGAAAATGTTTGCTTTTCTATCAGCCTCTCTGCTTTCCCCATAACGCAGTCCCTGGAAGCCACCATTCTATTCTGTTTCTACAAATTCAGCATTTTTCTCTTATTGAAGTAACATTGCATTACAACATCATATACACTTCAGGTATGCATTATTATAATCAATGTCTGAATATACCTTAGGAAGTTCACCAATAAAATTCAGTTCTGTCCTTCACCCTATAATTGATACCTTTTTACTCAATTTTCCCATGTCCCTTCTTCTTTTCTTTCTGGTACCCACTAATTTAAACGTACTGTCTGAAAGCTTATTTATTTATTTCTTTAGTTAATTCGTTTGTTTGGTTTCTCTATCCACCACCTAGGAGGAAAATCATTGGGGTTTTGTCTTTCTTCATCTGAGAGACATAATACCCTTTAGATCAATGCATGTTTTTGCAAATTCAGATTTTTTTTCAGGCTGAGTAGTATTCATTGTTTATATAACCATATCTTTTTTTTTATCCACTCATCAGTAGATGGGGACTTAGGTTGTTTCAAGTTTTGGCCTATTCTAAATTATCATGCAACAAACTGAGGTGGGTGCATGAATCTCAAGGTTAGTTTGTGTCCACCTTCACTCTCCTCATAAGGACACCAGTCGCAGTGGGTTAGGACCCACCGTGATGGCCTCATTTTAACTTAATCATCGCCTTGAAAGCCCTAGCTCCAAATATAACCACATTCTGAGGTCCTGGGAGGGGAGGGGGTTAGAGTTTTAACATATGAATTGAGAGGAGAGACAATTCAACCCATAACCCTTTAAGAGATTAATTGACCCCCAAAAGTTTATAAAATGCATTTCTATTTACAATGGGAGAGGAAATCGTCCTGTCTTACTACATCTTTAAATAATTAAGAATTATTTTCAAAAATCATTTTAAATGTATCAGAAGAAAAGCTACTCAGTATGGTGGTGATTTGCATTCCCCTGTTCATAGCAAAGGTGAACACACTTAGGTGTATTTTTTTGCAGGGGATTTTTTTCTACTCGTGAACATGCCTTTCTGGGCTGTACTGGGCTCCAGAGTAGCAGTGCAGGTAGGTGCCTCACTTGATATTCAGTGCACCTGCCCCCAGGTCTTCTCTGTGCAGAGTGGCTGCAAACAAGTCAGCCAGATCCCAAGAGCTGGGGCCCGGGGCCATCTTAACCAATGGCATCTGGAGAACAATCAGCAGATGCTTCGCCCCACCCATCCTTGGGGGATAATTCTCAGCATTCTCTGTCCTCTGGCACGTTCCACTTCAGTTGCCCCTGGTGGTGTCCAACTCAATGCTTCACCATTTATGGCTTGGCCTCCTCCCTTGTAATCTGCACAGGCCGGTGGGTTCATCCCTCCCCTAAATAAACTACCTACACTGAAATCCTACTCCCCCCTCTGTGTGGAGAGGTGAAGTTATCTTTAAATGGTTCTTTGATTGTCTCTTTTAGATTTTAATATTTTTTCATTGTTTTCTCTGAATAGTTTATATTTCAAAAATATTCATCTTGGGGATGGTGTCAACAGAGTTGCGATGGGAAAATAGTGTCTCCCGTGAACCCTAGGCCACACCAAGCTACATCTGAAGTCAAGAGAAAATATGTTTATATTTGCCCTAATACTTCAGAAATGTGTCATTGAGCAACATCCGTTTCACATTGCCGTTTCTATCATAGTTCTTAACTGGGAAACTGTATTTAAACCTCCATCTAATTCTACCTGATACCAGACACGTCCCTCTTCAGGGCTGTTTTTTTTTAGCTTTCTCTAGAGCCTACTTTTGACATGAGAATATGGGTAGAGTAGTTTCTGAAGATGCTTGTTTCTTCCAGCTCATCTGCTTCAGGTGGAGAGGAACTCTCATTCCTGTGTGCTCCAATTCCTGCAGCGTTCATTTTCCCCAGGTTCTGTGTTTCTACAGTGCTTCCCCCAGAAAGAAGAGAGTCTACATGTTTTACGAATTAGCTTCTATCTCAGGAAGAGCAAAAGGTGCATTTTGTTACAATTGCTGAATTCTTGCCCAAATCTTCAAAGGTCTTCAGGTTCAAATTGTTCTGAGATTCGTGGAGGAGTCATCAGATGGTGAGGCTCAGTCTGGAGGTGGGAAGTCCTCAGTCACTTCACACTGTATCATACAGAGCCAAGAAGAGGGAGGGAGCTTCACGGAACAGCTTCTCCCTTGGGAGAGCAGAGGGGAGATAGGAAAGGGAAGACTCCCACATTTCTGAGCCAACCAGAACCCAGATACAGAAATAATGGATTTGGTCCCTGTGGCAAAAGGAAAGACTTGATACCTGGAGATAGGACTAGATAGAATGACAATGGTGGATTTATTCCCCCTTCTTAGAAAAGTCAAGGAAAGAGTCAACATCACTTTCATTTCCCAGATTATCCTTGTTTAAAACTCAGTCTAGTTGATTTCATGTGAAAATAATTGGCAAACATCTGGTGCTCTGCAGCTCTCTTCCTCCCCACCATCTAGATGCTTCTCAGCTGGCTGAGCATTCATGGGCTCTCCCTGGAGCGACTGCTCCTTTTCTGAGGAGGATTTCTGTATGTGGGAAGTACAGCAGCACTGGGTGCTGCTTCTTACATGCTGGGAGTTCTCTCTTGTTCCTCAGTAATTCTAGTCAGAAAGCTGTGAGCTAATGACGCCATGTCAACAGTCACGGAGCATGACCGTCACCAGTGTGACTCTGCAAATGTGTCCAGTACTTTTAAGATCACAACAAGGAGGCAACCTGTTTATGTTGTCATTTTGTTTTCATATCTCAACTCTCCCTCTTGATAAACACTGTTTTCTGAGCTGAGGCAGGAGGTACTGAATGACAGACCCCAAAGATGACACCTTGAGAGGCTCCCTGAGGCCCACATGCAGCCCTACATCCTAGCATGTGAATCTTCTGGGTCTTAAACCTGAGAAAGAATAAGAGTGTCATGAGCTCCAAACCCCCTTCCTTCATGGTCTCTTCCTTGCTTCTTTCTAGAAGTATTTTAAAGCATGAAAAATAATTCAATGTATATGAGAGAGGAAGAGAGCAGAGTAGGTAGGTATTATTACTATCTGATATGAGTTAATAATTGCAATTGAATAAGGTGTTTGGTTCAAAATGCTGTAACCACTGTTGATTTGGGGGGGAAAAAAGAGATATAAACTTGCCTTTGACTTTCTGAAGATCAAAGTTTATTTTTTCAATTTTTCATGATATATTTATGGGCATCTTATGTGGAACATTTAGCAGCATAATGGAAAACATTGTCATTCAGTGTAAATCTGAAAAGCTTCCATCAGTTCCTAAAATTTCCCAAGCCGGTACTCACCGAATCTAACCTTTAGACAATGGGATTCCTGAGCAGACCAGGTTGAAGGTTTGCATTGTTTCTGCAGGATCCACAGGGTATTATAGGGATGGACTAATTTTTGATCTAAGTTTTTCTTTTGGTTTGGAAGTGTCCAGACTACAGAGGCAGTATAAATTTAACCAGATAAGATCCATGTCTCTGGTTACTTAATGCTTAGGGCAGACTTACTTCCACCCAGAGCCAAGCCTAAGATAGACACACCTCTCTTGTCATTGAGTTGTTTAATGGGTAGGTTACTCCCAGTATGGTTGACATTTTGAAATCAGGCAGGGAGCAGTTGTCATTTTGGAAGTCACTGCCTCCACAGTAGTAAGATTCCCTACCCTCAGTAATAAACAGGATGTAGAAGCAAGGCACTGCCTTCTGACTCATAACCTGGGCAGAGTCTTAGGGGCAGTGACCAATAAAAAAAAAAAACTAAAAACTTTACTTTGTTAAATCTTGATACTACTTGATATGGTTCATCATTCATTTCACTGATTCAACTGCTTCTCTTGATCTTGGCCTCTGAAACTTTGAATGATATGTTTTTATTTTGCTTGTGTGCTTTCTGATGCCTGCTTTTGTCTAATGCCTCAGTCCAGATGATTGTTCTTGCTTCTCTTTCTCTAATTTCTGGATTCTTTCCTTTATTGCAACTTGCATTTTCCAAATTAGGAAAATCTTTACCCACTTCAACAGAGTCTCAGAAACCCTACACACAAGTACAAACCCGTAGGTCCATCGTTTCTACTAACTCATCTTTAGAATCAAGGAAGAAACTAACCCAAGGTAGGTATTGTGGGCTCCATTCTTAAAGGGGGAACTTGAGAGAAAGGAGGTCTTGAAAGTGAAAACTTAGTCTTTGATAAGATTAATGGGTAAGATCAATGCTGAGAGACCCTAGAAAAGATCAAAGGAATTAGAATGAGGGTACACGAGGACACCCCTGAGTTGTTCCTGGGAATCGAGTTGTGTTTTTTTTTTTTTATAAAAGAGACAGAGCAAAGCAGGAGTCCATTAATCCTGGCTAGGATCCTACATCCTAGATTGTAACAGAATCTGATAACTCCAACTTTCATCAAAGCAAGTTGAACCATATAACCAGCAATTCCACTTCCAGGTGTATACTGATCAGATAGAAAACAGGAACTCAAATTGATACTTCCACCTAGCAGTGTAATCCACAACTGCCAAAAGGTGGAATCTCAGTGTCCATTTACAGATGAATGGAAAAGTGAAAGGTGGTACCTTCATACCATGGAATATTATTCAATCTTAGAAAGGAAGAAAATTCTCACACATACTGCAACATGGATGATATTGAAAATGCACTGAGATAAAACATTGACGAATACTGAATGACTCTACGCATTAAAAAAACTTAAATTAGTCAAATGTATAGAGACAAAGTAAAGTGGTGATTTCTAGGGGAAGGGAGGATGGAGTGGAAAACTATTGTTCAATGCATATAGAGTTTCAGTTGGGAAAATGAAATGGTTCTGGAAATGGATATTGATGGTTGTATGACATTGTGATTGAACTGAATGCCATTGACCTGGATAATTAAAATGATTAAAATGGTCATTTTTTTTGTCATATGAATTATATCACAATAAAATGAAAGAAAAAAAAAAGAGAGTTGGGGATGGGTGAATACGGAAGGAATGAGTAACAAAGATGTTAGAGTCCACTGTGTTTCCTAAAAAGGATTCCCTGAGAACATAGATGGAGGCTATTATCACACCTAATTGTGTGAGGTAAAGAAGACAGAGCTAAGGGAAAATAAGCAGGGTTCAATTCCTCATAAATATTGACTTAAAAGGAAGATCATTTAATAGCTTCTGCAAATAACCTAAAGTTGTATTGATTGGAGAATCTTGTCTAATATGTTCAAATGTCTGCCAGCATATTTAACACACACACACACTACATGTATGCTCCTCCTGCATACTTGTGTAATCCTATAATCAATTTTTCATTGGAATTTTCACTCATTAATAATTATTATATGGCTCATTTAGTCTAATCTTTAGGGATCCCCTACTGAGTGCCCTTAGGGGTGATGTGAGTGGGAAAGCCCATGGTAGACGCAGGAGCTGAAGCAATAAGGGGTTATCAGTGCTGATCGAAACCCATAAGCTTCAGAAGCCTCCTGAAACTTGTGTTCCATGGTCTCCAAATAGGCTTGCTCTAACACATGACTTTAGCCTCAGAATTTAGCCAACATGTCTTCAACAGCTGCGGCTCATCCTCAGCCACTGGAAGACCAGATAGCTAAATACTAAAAGAAATTATGTGTGATCAAAGAATAAAATGGTGGAGCAATTAATGTTGATTGAGAATGCTAATTTTATGCATATTTTTAAATGCAGAAATGTTGAGTTGGTGAGAGTGCCTCCATGAAATTGCATCATCATATGGACTAAATTATTAGGCACAGGACTTGATGTTTTAGCTTAGGCAAGTGTTGACCTCAGTCACCACTATAAGGAGAGTAGAAAGAATGACATCTTGATTGCCATCTCACCTTGAATAGATTCCCAACACTGATGGTTATCCAAAAAAAAAAAAAGACATGCTTCTCCAGTCGCTTCAGCTGAAAGTAAACATCTGTTCACAAGCTGAATGTGCAGTTGAGTGATCATATGTGAAAACTAGAAGCTGACAGAGTGGAGAAATTTTTGTTCCTGCACTAGTTAGACTCTTAACATTTTGACTCCTGAAAATTGAAACAAGTTAAATTTGCATAACATTTCAGATATTTTTCTTATTCTCAGATATTCATTCTGTGAAGATTAGAATGAACAGCTTATCCTAGTGTGTCTGTAGCTGAGGGTGTCCCCAGCATGGCGTTTGTGTGCCAAAATCAGAAAAATCTGGAGCAAACCAGAACAAGTTTGACACCCTAGAAAGGATTTCATATTCAGCCTCAGCCTTAGATTTAACACTTCTTTAAAATCTGCATTTAGTGTACTTCCACCATTAACACTTGCAAGTTTGTTCCAGTATCTTCTAGGACAAGGATGACCATTTCTCCAACAGAGAAGAAGCTAAGAGCCCAGAATGACCAGACCTGATGGGTCAGAACCCAATGAACTTGATGTGGAAAAACTTGATCGACAACACCATGAGGTGTTAGGACTTCGGTTATACCACTGACCCCAAATCCTAGGGCCCCAGCAATGAGCCCTGATATCCATGAACTTCCTATTCCAACACTTTCTGCCTTCCTTGTATTTTCCGTTGTTGACTTTGCTACAGGACAAGGAATTTGCTTAGGTTTTCACTTCTTAGCCTACCTGGTACTCAAGATTTCATTGCTAGGCCCTATTACTTGTCTCAGTCCTTTAAATAGTTTTGTTATTTGAAAACAAGTTAGTGTGCTGCTTTGGAGCTTTTCAACGTTGACTAGATTAAGGAGCCAGGACTCATCCTCTACTTTCTCACTGTGCTGGAGCACAGAAAAACAGACAGGTGTGGCACTGGGCCTGAAACTGCCTCTTATTATATAAAGGTTTATTTGGTTAAAACTCAGCCTTCAATTTATGGTGAAAACTACTGCTGATCCAAAGTCCAATAAATGATTAGCCTGCATTTTGGGAATTTAAAAAAGATTTCTCTTTCAAAAAATGGAAGAGGATGGTGATAAGGATAAATCACTAACTTTATCATGATGATGTTCTTTGTGCTTTACTCGTATGAACCCACTCAATTATCAGGGCAACTTTGTCACTGAAATACTGTTTTTGCTGGACTGAAAGACTAGTCCAGTAACTAGCGATGTTACTGGTTAGAAAATTTGCCACAGCTACAAAACTGAAAATGGATAGGTCGAGGTTTGATCCCAGGTCCTCAAGCTCCACTATTTTTCACAGTAGATAGAATGTGGTCATTAATATCTTAATTGTACAGTTTTATAGCTATAATGTGAAAGAGTAGTTTATGACTCTAATTTTTGCCTAAGATTTATTTTTTTATTAAATAAAAGCTAATTTTACTCACTCAAGTCATCCCAATAACAATCACGTGTGGTCATGGAAAATTTTGAAAAGTGTGTGAAATTCAACTCCCAGTTACTAATGATTCGAATGTTTCCTTGGTGGTAAAGAAACTTATAGTCATTCTATATACAGGGGTTTCATAGGGTTGGGAAATGCACCAGGAGAGTTAAGGAAGTGGAAGACAAAGAATTTGGAGACTGTTTGCTGAAAACATGGTTTCATAAAGAAGAAGAGAAGAAAAATAACAATCATGTTTGTATGTTATAATGATCATGCTCCCATATTATAATAATGACTAGAAATGTTTCTAAATTTGAGGCATCGATCAGTCTTGCAAGTACCCTCAAAACCATTTGTCACTCTCCACCCAAATATACGTAAGATAATAAAAAATTCAATGAGAGATCGTGATTTCTCAGATTCCTTCTGCTCTAGAATTTTATGATTCTGAATCAGACAGTTTCATCGCTTGGCTGCACATTCTCTGTGACCCCAGACAGCAAAGGAAGACCAGTATGCAAGGGGCTATTTTTCAAACCTGTTTGGGTAATACCTGAACTTCAGAACGCTGTTACTGGCCATAAAGAGATCAAATGATTTACCATGAAAATTAATAATTGACTGTATTAAGACCTGAGATATGTAAAGCACAGTCACGGAACAATAATGTTCCATCACAACTCTACAAGTTAGAAGTTATTGTCTCCAGTTCATAAGTGAAACAGAAATAGATATGGTAGCTTCCCCTCCAGGGTCATGCTGTGGCTTCAGTACAAATCGAGCATACTTTGAACTTTATATCATACTTACAATTAAACATGCACAATTGAAAGAGGTCCTCTATGTTTTGTGATATTAATGGATAGTATCAAAACAAATAACCAATACCCGAGCATAAAATATATTCCAAAAATGATGAAACTGGACTGAAAGAATCCTGTCATTAATACCTAATACTGACACTCTTTATTCCTCATCAAGATATGAATAAAAACCTTAAGTCTTTGGAAATTTTAATCAAATTGAGACCGTTTTTATTTTTTCTCTCTTACTGTAATTTTGTATACATGTATATACTATAAATATATATGCATATACACACATATATACACACACATAACTATATGCATACATATATGTAATAGAGAAATGGTTAATGTTAATTAGGCATAACACCTTCATACATAATTGCATTTATGTGAACAGAGTCTATGTTCAAGTCTATAGAAAGTGAGGTATTCTGTGCACGAACTGTGCTTTATAGAAATTTTAAATGAAAGCATTGATTGAAATCTATATACTATATAGTCAAGAGTTATACCCATATTATTTATTATGGAAAAAAATTCCATTTACGAAACATGTAGAAAGCAGTTATCCATTTTTCAATATGCCTGGGTGCCTATTACCAAGGATGACTCATTGTGTTAACTTGCCTTTCTGTACACAAGATGCACATTCAAATGGAAAATTCACAGAGCAAATAAATATTTGTTGTCATGTCTACATTTGGGAGGGAAAAGTCTACAATTTGGTTGAAAGGATGATAAATGTGGAAATAATGTCACTAATAGAAATGGAAATTTCCCAACCTAAGTCATTTTCTCCCTTTCATTCTGTCACCACACAGGAGTGGTTTGTCATATGATTCTTGCTACATTCATTATGTATTCACTCCTGGGTCGCCCTTGGGTCGCCCTTGAAAATGAGCAGAAATCAAATAAAAAGTAATAAAGAAGAGGGTTCAGCTTGTTTCTTTATAGTTATGATTATTTCCTTATATGTGTTTACCTTCCTTATTCGTCTATTTGTTCTTTCAATTTGGTGTATTCAGATTTATTTTAATCTCTGTGTACTTGAACCAAATATTCGTTTCCTAAGAAAAACATCGGGTGATGTCACACATTAGCTGCCACATGATCATGTTGTTTATGAAGACTAAGAACCTAGGAGATTCTGAAATATGTCATGGCATAAGAATTAACCCCTGACCTGTATGTCTGAGGAGAGCTGTATTTGGATAGACATTTACTTGCAAATTTCCCAGTTGTTCATATGTTTGATATTAACTCACTAAATTATAAAATCAAAGTGTTTATTTCTGTGTCAGAAATCACTGTAGTTGAGGGAAACATTGTTTCTTTCATTACTCATAACCACCATATGCCTGTCAGAGAAAGTGGGATAATATCTTCAAGGACATAAAAATCCACAGCAGTCATGATGGAATCATGATGGAAAAATCATGATGGAAATTTTAACTTTAAAATGCACAGGCGTTTTTTAAAAAATATTTTATAAAAAAGACTTCTGCTTTCTGGAGGAGAAAGACATCCATACAGAATATCTCAATCACATTCATTAAAAGAGAGATTACAGAGATGGCGGTTCCAAAAAGAAGTACAACATAGCTCACTATAATATTTGGATTCCATCCTCTCGGCCTTGTTGGTCCACAGTCAGAAACAAGAGAGTATTCATTTTAGTACTTCCTGCAAAACCTAATGTAATGCAGAGAGCAGATTCTTGATAAATGTGTGATTATGCATCGACTCCATTAGCGGAGTCTGTATGTTCTTCCAGTGTCCACACTACTCTCCAGACAGACTTGGGTAAGAGTAACATCCACTTGCCAGAGACCTTTCTTCATGCACAGTTTCTTCTAAACTGTTACTCTGAGAAGTGCAGGCAGTTGGATTTCCTTGTCATGTTTAGAACAATTTATCAAGTTAGGATGATAATGATAAGCAGACTGCAGCCCAGGAAGGATGAATGGCCATGGGTCACAAAAAGAATGATAAATGTTGACCTGAAATTAAGAGACATTGAATTAATCAGGGTACTCTAGAGTAACTGAGTGAAGAGAATGTATAAAGAGAGAGCCAGACAGAGGCAGAGAGAAAAAGAGAGGGAGGGAGGGAGGGAGGGAGGGAGAGAGAGAGATAAGAAGGATTTTATTACAAAGAATCAACTCATATGATTATGGAGGCTGAGAAACTCCAAGATCTGCAGTCGGAAAGCAAGAGAGTTAAAGAATTGACTTTGCAGTCCCAGTCTGTGTCTCAAGTCATGAGAATGAGGAGAACCAATGATGCATGTCTTACTTTGAAAGCCATACAGCTCAAGACCCAAGAAAAGCTGATGCCTCCATCCAAGTTCAAAGGCAAAAAAGGACCCAGCTCAAGTATTGAGGCATGAGGAGTCCCCTCTTGTTCTTGGGAGAGTCTATCTTCAATTGATTGCATGGGGCCTTCCCACAGTAGGAAATGTAATCTATTTTACTCCAGCTACCAATACAAATGTTACTCTTCTCCAGAAACATCCTCAGTGTCACAGGCAGAATAATCCTTGACCAAATGTCTTAGTACCTTTCGGCCCAGTCAATTAACACACAAATTTAACCATCACAAACATGAAAGATTTTATCATTCCTTTCATCCTTAGAATTATTTCACTGATAATTCTTCAAAGTAACAAGCTTACATCTAGCTTTCAAAAGGGTCTTTGTATTCTCATTCTCCCTCTGCCTTCCCCGGGACTGCCCTCCCTCCCTCCCTGCCTGCCTGCCTCCCCCACTCCCCACACCCACACGCCGCCCCCCCTCTTTCTCTCTCCATATATATAATTAATGTATAGTTAATTATTTAACAGTAGATGGAGAACATCTGCAATTTTCAAGCTGCCATAGTTAACATGGGAGGAGAGAAAGATGGCTAAGATAACATCACTGTCTCCAGATCACTTACACCATCACTGGAGAGACAAAATACATGCAGTAGAAAAAAATAACTAACACTAATTAACATACTTTTGTGTTTGTGCCATTGATTATACTTTTAGAGTATATTTTAGTTTACACGTAATATTAAACATAGAATACATATCATTGCCAGGTCCTGAATAGAATGAAAAGCTCAGCCATCTGATGAAGTTTTAAAATTTGAAATAGTTGTATTACTTATTCTATTTATAATTCAAGCATATTCAGAAGCCCCCCTACCTGCTCCTCCTAAAAAAAGAAATCAAACAGTACTGAAAACTTCATTACTTTGTGACTATTAAAACATTTAGTATAATCTTCTATATTTTCTATACAAATAGAGATACAAACATAATTGAATTACAATACTCACTGTTTTTAACCTACATTATCTTATATTGCACTCAAAGTACATGGAAAAATTTCAAAATGCTAATTTTTTTGTGCTTTTGTCTGTGTCTTTGCTACTTATCATGAGATGTTGGCCTATATCAGTCTTTGTGAAAGTTTGCTCCTTAGAACTGCTGGTAAGAATTGAACCAGCTGCTCCCATGATACTCAGTGGGCATAATCAAGTCAGTAAAATTTCCTAGAATTCCACAAGCTAGTAAGACACTGGTATGCAGGGAGTTGACAGCTACTAAGTGAAGGTCTTCAGAGCTCAGAATGAAAGGTGATGACGTTCACGACTGTTCCTAATGATGCAAAAATAAAAAACAAACAAACAAACAAAAAAAACAGTAGGGCAGCAGGCAAAGAGAAACATAAAGGAAACAGTTGGCAATGTATGATGTTGACATGACTTAAAAAGACTTGGAGCACACTTATTAATTGTGGTTCACTATATCAACTTACCATCCCATCACTAGGCACCATGGGAAGAGCCGAGAACATTGGCTAAATGCACAGACTTTGGGGAAAGTTCCTGCCTCAGTCCTTGTTGACCTGTTGGGTGTCTGACTCTCTTTGAATCACAGTTTTCTCCTCTACAAAAGTGTCTTTAGATGGAGCCAGTTTGTACTATTTTGCAGATGAATGAAAGACTGTAAGTCATCCTTCTTGCCTTGTGCGTGTGCTCTAGACGAGAGCCCTCACTCATGTGCAGGACCGACCGGCTCGAGTGTGGGCCCTGTGCTGTGGCACAGCCTCCTGGGCCTGTCTCTGGCTGGTTTTCTCCACAAGTCAGCCACGGCGATGTGTCACTCCTTTGGGTCCATGTGTTGGCAGTGACTTCCTTTCACTACTTGACTCTGAGCTACCTTCATTCTTAAACATATCTGGTCCTAAACGGCCAATTTCCAGTCCTACGTGAGCTAGATTTCAGTGCTATGACATTCTGGATTATTGGAAGCTACGAACTAAAATGTGTCACCCTGTCACTCTGCCTCAGTAGCAGATGGTGGTTTTTTTTAGTTTCTCATAAATGCCATGCAGTTCATCACAGCAAAGCCAGAGGGTAACCAGAAGTCCAGTCTGGAGGGGTCTCCAGTGCCTTCTCTCCACCAGCATGGTTGACTATGGATTGCTCTCCTTGTCTTTGGGCTATTAAACCAACCGCTAACTCAGGCATCATAAAGCTTCTCGTTTCCAAGGTACAATACCAAAATATCCAGACATGCAAACTGCTTGCTCAGGGTCTCCTCTCATTTATTTTTAGTTGCTTTTGTTTTAATGCCTCCTCCACTCAACCCCAAACTTGGCATCTTTGGCGCCTTTGGATTTGCTCTTCCGACTCTTTGTTGTCAGATGTCTCATATCGATTACACCTTGACACACTCTTTTAGCCCCAGACATTTCCATTAGTTAAAAAAAAAGTCCCCTGTTCTAGTTTAGTCTTCACAGAAAACATTAATCTGTCTAAAGTCACTCTTAGGTGGGCAAACGACAGTAAAAACACTTCTAGGAACCAGTTTATTGGGTTCAAGTCCTGATTTTTATACTTCATCTCTATATGACCTTGGCCAAATAGATTGACCTATTAGAGTCTCCATATTTCCTCTGAAAATTGGTGTTGATATTGCTAAAGCTATCAGGTGAAGATCAAATGATTTTTTAAATGTGCTTTATAAACTGTAGGGCCTTGTTAACTATCCCTGAAATAAAATATGACTAATAAAAGGGTCTATAGGCACTAAGAGGAGTCATAATCTAACAAATCCAAAATAAAAATCCATTTCTCTGAAGATATATGTCTTAAGTGGGGCCCTTATACCAGACTCTTAAATAAAAGCAACAAACTCTGTGTTCAGAAAAATCAGAATTCTTGCCACTTGTGTACATGACAACATTTATCATGAGCTTTTTAGCTTCTGGCACTTAAAAGAATTATTTATTACAAAAAAATTTGTGAATTGCCTCTTTGAAGATTAGGCTGGTGAAGATGTAAGATTTTAGTTATAAAACATTTTTTTTTTTTCATTTTAGTTAAGATTATCTGTTTGCACATCCATCTTCCTTTGGTGAGATCCCTGATGACGCTGAGCACAGAACTGTTCCCTGCATCCAACTTGGGCCCTGGGCAAGTTCACCTTCCCAGGAGATGTGAGATTGCTTAACCTTGGGAGGTCACCTGACACCCCAGTCGTCTCGAAAGGAACTGTATCAGAGAAATAGTTTTCTGTCTCCACGGGGATGCTGGAGATGCGCAGGTCAAGCCCTGTGCAGTTAGGACAGCCGCCTGACGTCTGGCAGGACTAAGGGCACACATTCACAAAATGAACCGTAAACCTTTCTTCCTTCAGGATCTAAAAAGAGAGAGGTCTCAATATTAACATCGGAATTCTTCTAAGACATATTTCTCCTCAGAGCCTAAGGAAAGAATTGATTCAACAGAGAATCAAAATGTTTTCTAATTATCCTATTTGATAGGAAAACATAGAGCAATTAGGGGATTGATCCAATTACAGGGTGTACGCCTTCCCACCAGTGACACAGAGAACCTGACATTTGCTGCTCGGTTCCAGAGTCTTTGTTCTCTCCAAACCCCTTTTACGCATCTCTTCGGGCAATTTGATTTATCATAAATTGTACTGTTGCCAACATTTCCCTGAACATTTGCTCTTTTTTTTCCTGTTATAAAATTAACTCCGATGTAACAAGCCAGTGCTTGAGCTGCCTCTGTGTGTGTGTGTGTGTGTGTGTGTGTGTGTGTGTGTGTGTGTGTGTGTGCAAGTGTATGCATGTGTGTGTGTTGAGAAGTGGGTCTGTCCGCGTGAGAGGTCATCTCTATGCCTGTGTGTCCTCAGTCTGAACACAGAGAAGAGAGTTGGGTCACTTTGTCCAAAGGCCTAGGAGGCCTCATAAGGATGAGTAGTCAAGTTCCAATTCCCAGGCCAACTCCAACCATGGATGGTCGCCGCAGGAATGTTTGGGGAACATTTTGAAATTGGCTTCAGATATGGTGGGGAAGAGCGTTGTGATTCATGAGCAAGGCAGGCTGTGAGCCCAGGAGGAGAAAGACTGCACCGTGTCATGACTGTACCCAGCCAGGGAATGCTCGTGGCCTTGAATGCTGAGAACCATTTACCCAAGAAGCTGCAAAACAATCAATGCATGTGGCCACACGTTCAGGGACAAAGTAGGACAGGATTTGAAATGTTGGGCCCTTTATGGAGCACTCTGCCCTTTTCGAAGTGTTTCCTCCACATAGGCTCTGAGTTAATCCCTTCAACAGTCCCAGAGGCATATGTCGATTTTATCTCCATTTTGCAGCAGAGGGATTAAAGGCTAAGAGAATGTAAAATGGTTGCCCAAGACCTCACATGAATCCTAAATGGCAGATTCACTCCCCGAGTCCAGACTTTCTGGTTCTCAGCCCTGTGCAGAGGCTTGTGAGTCCATCAAGTCCTAAATGTCCCCTTCAGTCCAAGAATGGACTCAAAAGTGTGGATTGGATCTGTGTCTCTGAGGCACCTCTGAACCTCAGCAAAATGGTGCCACCCGACGCTCTGCTCAAGAACGGACACCGCCATCTTCTTTCTTCCTCTCCTTGTGAGAACATTAGAACAGTGGTCACGTGGCAGAGCTAGAAGAGTCAAGACATTGTTGCTAAATGAAACATCATGTGCTTTATTGGGAACAGTTTCCCTGCTTCCCCTGTAAAGCACTGTTAATCTGATGGCTCAGTCCACTGTCTAGAAGCAGTGGTGCTGCCATGGCCCCCAATCTGCTGCAGTATGAAAATGCCCTGGCTGTTTGGGAAAGAATTCTCTTCTTCCTGCAGGCCAAAAAGTCTGAATTCCTTTCCCTGGACTCTTGCCAGAGGTTCTAATTAGGCCATACAAATAGACTTAGGCAAATGAAACCAGGGATTGCAGAATTTTGATGATTTGGGGAAGTTGGGGGAAAATAAACTCTCTCCATGATTTCCTGCCAATGTCACCCGAAACTACTGCTTTGGGGAAATTAAGAAAATATTAAGACTTTCCTAGTGCTCCTCATTTAGGGTCAAAGGTAGGAGAATGTTAAAAATGTTCATGAATAACCCCAGGGTGCACAGTGATTTTTGTGAACATTAGATCTGAGTCTCAAATGGACCTAGAAGGTAAACAGCATTTTCTTCTTTTGTACAGATGAAAAAAACAATGTACAGAGAGGCAATGCAATGACATGTCTTCCTCCAGACACTGAAAGGCAATAAAGGCAAAATGGAAATCCAGGATCCGTTTATTCCTTACCATCTGCTCTTTCCCCTGCAGTTCCTTCACAATGGGTGTAAATGGCACCTTACATGCACAAAGCACTTCACCATTAATAATTCCTTTCATTAAAATATTTCAACTCAAACACTGAACTCACTGCTTCAATTTAAAGATGTATTGCTAGCAAATGGGTGCTTGCTGGACACATTCAAAGAACTTATTCCGAGTTCACGTGATAAAGGATCCCTGTTCTATCCATATTTATCTTATTGGTTAGAGGGAGACGATTGATGAACAAGTGTGCAAACAACTAGTAAAACAAATTCAGAGAGTGATCATTGCATTATCAAGAAAATAAAACAGCACAATGTCATAGGCTGTGGCCAGCTGCTGGTAGGAATGGAGTTGGTAGGTATGAAACATTTAGTGAGATAGATAGAGAAAGCTTTTAAAGATGTCATACAAACTGAGATTTCTATGGCAAGGAGCCATAGAGGAGAAAAACCCAACACAACAGGAATCAAATGAGCAAGGGAGAGAGAGAGAAGGTGGCATGGACGAGATAGGCAGGGACCAGATCCAAATTGCACTGTGCTAGGATCATATTCTAGTTGCTATGGGATGGCTTTATTATTTCTTAATAAAATTAAGAAATTTTATTTTCTTCAATCATCTTGAGGTAGATGTTATTTTATGTCAGAAAGTTCAGAGCTGTTTGGAGATTACCCAAGGATTCACCACCAGTCAGCAGTCTTCAGAGTCCTAGTGTAGATTTATTTCCCTATCTGGAAGGTAGGACTGGAAACAAACACAAAGGAGGAAAATAGTGCCATAGCCAGTGGCCATTCTAATCCCATGAGTATAGAGAGGAGCTCCCTAGAGCAGATTCAGGAGTTCTGCTCCTTATGGCAAGTCCTACAACAATTGGGTCTGTCTAGAAGGAGATTCTGAATCTCTGAGGACCTTTGGCCCAAGACAAAGATTCTGTTGAAGTTGCTATAGAATATTTAGCATTCTTGAATTTCTCCCAATGTTCAATTTGCTTCACATTCCAGCATTTCCTAAAATCCAGTTCATTCCTTTGTCACTCATAATTCTATTAGAGTCAAACCTTCCCTTTCCCTCACCCTCTCTAAGGCAAAATTTCACAAGATGAATTACTCATTCATTCACTCATTTACTCAAGAGTGTCTGCTGAGCGATCACTGGGCCTGTGGAAGGTTCTGTGGAAGGTTCTGTGTATGTCAATATCACAGTCTGGGATCCAGAGGCTCTCTCTACCCAGAGCGCTCATATCTCTTAGGCCTGTCACCACCTTGGGATTCCTTTTGCCTTTATTATTTCCTTTAACCTGATTCCGTTAGAACAAAAAGATGACAAATGAAGTACAAAGCATGATTTGTGCTTTGCCCCATGCTCCTAAGAACATTACTAGTTGCCATTCAGATTTTATGATCTTCAGAGAAACTTGGGAGAGAATACAGACATGGCCCTTTAATTACCTACTTTCTGAATGTTAAAGAACGACCTGTACTTATTATCTTGCATAATTTTCAGCTAACTGCCCTCACTCCTTCACTTTCAAAACTCTTGCCTCGGAAATAGGTTTCCCTCTTCTTTTTGGCCTAACCTGCTTGCCAGCCCTCCTGTGGCACTTGTCCAGAAGAGGGAAAGATCACCTTTGCCTCCTAGAATTCCTCTCCTTTTTGCAATTAATTAAGATTCATGGGTCTTTTGATTACTTATCTTTCTCTCCTGAATTTGAAAGCCAAAGTCCTTGATCCCTCTCCAACAAAATTTATACTATGGGTATTTTTATTGCATTATGTGGTTTTAAAAACCACATGCTGGCAAGCAGCTCTATAAATGGCTAATGAATTATAGTTGAATGGGAGAAACCTGGGAACAGCCAGGAGCCCGTTTGGTTCAGGGGTATGAGGCAGCAACTAACTTAGTTTAGCCTATGGAAAGAGGACAGGATTGTAAGATGGACATGACAGGAGTACAGGGCAAACTCAGTTCATGCACAGACTCCATCCAAGTCCAAGGGGAAGATAGGGTGGCAACTGAGGCTTAGGAGCTAGGTGACAATGGGGGTCCAGGATAAGTGTTCTGAGTAGAGGAGACCTTTGTTTTTGGCTCCAGTGCTTTGGAAGAAATGGAGAAAGCTCAAATTCCTAAGAAACTGGAGCGAGAGGAAGCCTTAGAACTTTTCAGTGGTGGGGAGATTTCTACTTTGGGGA
This sequence comes from Solenodon paradoxus, assembly GCA_004363575.1. Classification (NCBI taxonomy): domain Eukaryota; kingdom Metazoa; phylum Chordata; class Mammalia; order Eulipotyphla; family Solenodontidae; genus Solenodon; species Solenodon paradoxus. Next base: position 155,580 of record RJWH01002743.1, read on the forward strand.
GTGATTGAACTGGTTTGTTGAGATTAATTCCAATTCCCCAGATCTGAAGTTTCTTGACACGTTGACATGCTGACCTCTAGTTGGCCCCTGGAGAGGGGACAGCATAGCCATCAATGAGACTGTAGTTCATTATCAAGAGCTGAGATGGTGTTAGAATGAGACACAGCCTGACTTCCTGGATTCCAGTGGCCCAGGAAAGAGCTTGTCACCAAAGGCCAGATGCTAACTACAGCCTTTTAATTTGGATATTCTGTGGAAAACTGACAATGAAGATTAGAACCTCAGAGGGTACATGGGGACAAATGTTTGGGCAACAGAAAATTAAAATGCTTTGGTATTATGAATGAATGAGAAACATCTCAGCATTCAGATGGAATAGTTAGCCAGAATGCCACAGTGACAGAATGAGTTAGTTCTCTGTCACTGAAGGTGTTTTGCTTAAAACAGAAAGACTGATGGCATATTCCCCTTCTCAAGACACCATTAAACTACCGTAGGATACTCTACAACCAGTCAGAGAACTCTAAGAAAGAAGAAAGTGGAAGAATCAGGAAAAGAACCAAGGAAGGTCCCAGGATCACGGCAGGCTAGGACAGCGAACTTCGGAAGAGGGGTCCGCAGGAAAAAGGAAGTGGGATGGGTCACTCCTACTGCTCGGGCTGAAATCCAGGTCTGGTGTCCAGGTCATGTGGAAGGCTACGCTGAACCTCTGTGGTTTGCTGGAAGGAGTTACGAGGAAATGCCCCTTGGGTGTTCAGGTCATTTGATGATGGTTCACATCTAGTATTATGGAGATATTTTGATGGCTTGTTGACATTTTTTTCAAGAGAAAGGAGGAAGGAAGAAAGGAAAGAAGGGGAGGTTCCCCACCCTCTACCTTCCACTCTGGATCCTTGGACTTTACGTGGTCAACACTCCAGTGTCTCAGCCACCTGAGCCACAGGGCACCCCCTGGCCTTTTGACATTTTAAAAGCCCATCCTTTGTTCTCAAAGATGTGTCTTTGTGGGTTTGGCATCTGCACTTCCACAGAGACTAGAATCTTGTCATCTTAGTCACAACTGGTGAGTGGTCATCATGGCATTGCCAAGACAATCCCACATTCAAGATCGAGTATTGTCCTGACTAGCAGCTGTGTGGCCTCAGATATTTTATCTATGTTCTATGAGCATTGACTTCGTCAACCAGAAAATGATGATAGCAGCCATATTAGATGATTGACATTCGGGAAAGAAAAACAGTTCCTGCCACGTGTTCAATGCAGTAATATAAATGTTATATCATTATATAACAATAGTATATAATATATAATATAATATAATATATAATATAATTATTATATAAATGTTATAAAAGTAACATAAATGTTAGTGCGCGGTCCCAGCTTCCCTGGACCCCAGTCCCTCCCTCCTCTCCCCTTCTCCTCCAGGGAGATGGCCCTGACCAGGCAGGACACTCTTCTGTCGTCCTCGCAGGAGGCAGAGAGCATGACCTCTATCAATACATGGTCAGACTGTGATGACCAGCAAGCAACGCTTCCAAGAGTCTCCTCTGACAGTGAGACAGTCTCAAAGAAAAAGCAATTTTTTCTACTCTGCGTGAACGCGGAACAAGTGACATAGCCCTCACAGAGGGAGCCTGTCCAGAACCCTGAAACCCACACAGGGAACAGAAATACACTCATCTCTGACTGTGTTAGCCTGGAAAACACTTCCCGACTTCATGACATGGAAGTGCATGCTGCACGAGAAAGAAAACTTGTGTTGTCTTTGGGCATGTTAATGGGAGTGTGTCCCATGTGTCCCCAAAGGAAAAACTGAAACACCCCAAAGAGAGAAATCCTCATTATACTCATTGCTTCATGGCCTCACATGTCCCGAATGCCACGAATTTCTACATGAACACCGCAGGCACACCTCTCCCCCAAAATGACCGTGGTGTACCTTGAGCCCATGCCTCCTTTTCTTCCCTTCCCAGGTTCTTCAGATCACTAGCTTTCCTTCTCTGCGCTGAGCTTTGAGACATGCAGCTCTGGCCTTCTCTGCACTGCCGGCAGGTCTTCTTGCTTCTCCCCATTCTCTCCACTCTAAAAGCCAATTTGGGGGGAAGGAGTGTCCCGGAGGTCCTCCCACCTGCCTCAGTCCCTTTCAGAGGCAAACCTTATGTCCTTTTGTTTCCAGTCTCCCACATCCTCAGAACATTTCTCATGTGGGAGGAAATAAACAGAGATTACCAGCTTTGGATACAAAAAAGCGCAAGAGGCCTTAAGTCACCTAGCAAGACATGCCTGACAAATAAACTGTCAAGCCCTGTGAGAGAGCCAGGAGCCAGCATGACACCCCCCCACACACACACACATGCACGCACACGCATACACTCTCACGCATGCACGGGCGCGCGCATTTTCAGTCTCTGGAAGAATAAACAAGTAGAATACCTTAGCCAATCCAAAAGAGTCTGACTTCTTTTTTTTAAGAAAAAATCTTAAGATCAAGTTCTCGCATTGGACTATACCTGACCCCAGACGTTAGGATTCCCCTGAGCAATACAGCTGCTCTCCCCTTACCTCCTATCTTCACCTGAGAATGTGAGAAGGTAACCAGAGACCAGTTTCAAACTAACTGCTGTAGACTAATGCAGTATTTCTGTTTTGTACAACTCCACTTCTCACTAGGTATGAAAACCAAACTTCCAAGATGGCAGACACACATGACCAGGATACCTTGCCTCCTTGTCTCTGGCTGGATCCACAGCTTGACTGAAAATAGAGCTTGACGAACATTCCTATTACAGCTGTGTTGCTTTGGTTAACACTTAAAACAGTAGATACTATTTGTATCTGACATTACTCTGTGATATATTTTATATCATTTTCTTCCCTTTGTAAATTAAGTATCTGCCACTGAATATCTCCAAGTTCTCCAGCTTTCTGATGTCACTCTTTTTATGTTAAAACTAGAATTGCTCGATTCCATTTTCACCGGCTCGAAAATCCCAGGACATCACACCATGTTCCTATTGTCAGATGGGGCCTGTTTTTCTCTCAGTGTTTGGAGGAGGGTTTCTTTCTTCATCTTTTTGAATTTATTCTGTTGAATTCTTGATTCCTAATTTCATCTCCATCCTGCAATTGCCATCTCCTTTTTATACCACTTTGCTCCTTCTAAGCCACAGAATTCTTCTTTCATTTCCTTAAATCATCTCATATTCTAGCTGCTATGTATATCGAATTCTTATCTAAAATTTTAAATAAACTAGTATTCTTATGACAAACACAAAATAGGTCAACCCAGAAATGCTTGTTATATGAAATTATTTTTTACCTCCTTCTTCAGATGCTTTCTCTCCATAGACAAGATAATGTAACAGCATACGGACCAAGTAAATACGGTTCACAGATATATTTCATTTGGCCAGGAGGCCAATGAACACTTAAATAAAGTGTTAATTAGTTCCCAACACTTTAAAATGAAGAGCACTTTTTCATATCTTGTACTTTTCTTGAAAGACTAGAATATGTGTAGATGGCAGAAGGAGCCATGGTTATTTGGCTGATGAGTTGTTCCCAAATCATATAGCTGGTAAATGACAAAGCCACGATGCAAATCCAGTTCTCCTGAGTGCCAGTCCAACACCTGCCCAACCCCAGGAGTGCACCTGGATGCACGCGACACACAGGGAGAGTTTTATTGCAGAAAGTGGGTTTCAAGAAGGAGCAGGGAGATGTTCATTGCAGTACAATTCACAATGGTCAAGAGGTGGAAACCATCTAAATGCCCATCAACAGGTGAGTGGATAAAGAAGATATGGTATACATGACACAGCGGGATAATATGCAATCATCAAAAAGTAGAAATCCTGCCATTCGCAACAACATGGATGGACTTGGAGAGAATTATACTTAACAAGATGAGCCAAAAGGAGAAAGACATATGTCATGTGATAGCACTCATATGATGTGTTTAGAGATAGGAAACAAACAGATGCCATAAATTCAATAATATTGGACTTAAATGAGAGAGAAAACTACTCCAAACAATAATAGACTCAGTGGTCGGAGACAAAAAGGCAAATCAAAAGGTACCAAAGAGATGGACTGAGTGGGGATGGGTGGGCGAACAAGGTCAAGGGAATTAGCTGTGAACGAAAGGATTAAAATAGGGGAATATTAGTAAACCTATTGTGCTATATGTAAATATAAATTTGCATTTCTGTCTACCCCAAAACAAGTTAATGTCAAAATACAATATCCTTTCAGTAAAAAAATAGAAAGGAAGATAGCATAAATTAAAATAATTAATTAATTAAAGTGATTATGAATAAAATAAATATTTAATATGTTCATTTAAAACAAAAAGAGGGAGTAGGGTAGGACCCTCTCTTCCAGTTGGTGTCCATGGGAATTGACCAACCTGTGAATCTTCGTTCTTCAGCAGGAAGAGTATGATCTGACATTTTTCCTTTCTATGCCGTCTCTGGCTTGCCCTGGTAACTCTTTAAATCACAAATATTTGAAGTGCCTAAGGAATCCAGAGACTACCTAGTCTAATAACCCAATATTATTTTTTTTAAAAAAAAAGAAATAAAGGTCATTCGCTCTTCTGAGTGGCTTACATTTTTTTTTTAAGCAGAACATACTCATTTTGTCTATACACAAATTACTAAGCAAGGTACAATGGTTATTTTGTCATAAATATTTAAGGAGAAAATGTTGAGGATGGGTTTCAATAATAGAAGAAAACACAGTAAAACAGCTTAGGTGATACTCACAATAAGGTACACTAGAAACAATTTTATTGCTTAGTGAATTGTGGAGAAAGAACTTTTGCATCCCTTAAAGTGTTGTCAGGCATTAACTTATTAATCCTCAAAGTACTGCAGAAGTCTCATACAGAAACAGCTGCTTTCTCTAAAGGCCAAGACAAAGGAAGAAATTGTACTACCGTAAGCACTGATATTTGAAAAATAACTCAGCATATTAGAAAAAAAATGAAAGAGCATGGATGCGCTTAACCCACAAACAAAGGAAAATAAATGGCTGAAGTAGAGGAAAACAAGTCTCAGCCTGCAGCCACCAACAGTTAGAGCCTTCCTGAGGCCCGGACCCCCTGAGAATGGCTCAGAGTTCCCCACATTAGTGGTGATGCAGCACCAGTTGTCCTAGACACCAGCTATGACTCCCAGATTTAGTAGATAGCGTGCACCATATTAAACTTGAATTTTAGATAAAACCAAGATCATTTTAAGCAGCACTGTGGTCCATAAATATTTGGGACATAATTGTTCAAAATATTAGCTATTGTTGCCTGCAGTTCAAATTTAACTGAATAGGCTACATTTTACGTGCCGACCCCATTCTTGGGACCAGTCCATCTTGAAACAACACCAGAGAAACACGTGTTCATGACCAGAACCAGCTTACACCTATGATGACCCACCAGGTGGGATAACTGGTCCACCCTCTTTATTGAGTTGAGTTCACCAACTCAATAGTAGTGTAAGAGCACTACAGAATAGCCATACACCCTTGTAAACACTCTTAATTTCCATACCTACACATAGAGAATGAAGAACAAATCCTTTGTCTATTGACATTGGTCTTTGTGCACACCTTGAAAAACACTGGGTAAGAAAAATGAATCTTCATCTGCTCTCTGTTCCACTTCTTAACAGGTAAACACATCTGGTTAGGGCATGTGTCTTTCCCATCCTCTCATCATCTCTAAAATGACAACGACAGTAATTGTGCCTAATGCAGAAACACCAGGTACTACATGTACCTGAGACAATAACAATAGAAGAACATCTGCATGTCCTCCAAACACCAAAAAGGGAAACAAACAATTAAATATTTGAGTTTATGGAGAAACTTCATTGTGGTAATTACAAGAACATTCAGAATGTTTTAGACTCTCTTCTAGCGATCATATTATTTGGAAATGTTTTCACACTGAAGGTCACATGAGAATTTGGGAGTGAATGAGTACTTTAATTTTTGAGAGCAGTGATTTTAAAGATTTTAAACTAGCTCTGATTATTTTTTCTTACTTTACATGATTGTTGAAAGCTGTGTAAAGTATGTGAAATGTTAAATGATTCATCAGTGTTCATTCCTTTGAAGCAAAATATTGGCATAGTTAAAATTTAGCTTTTAAGAGTAAAATATGAATGTCAATTTTACCATTTGATCTAGTAAATCATACATATTCAAGTATATATAAACATGTATACATATGTATATCTACCTCCCTACATATGTGTGTGTGCATACACACTTATAAACACATACATACACTTACAAAATGTCCAGAGCTGGTGAGACCATGGACAAAAATTCACCTTTACACTTTTGTGCATTCAAGAGTAGGAGAACAAGTAGTGACTTGGAAATGACCTCCAGATGGAGGGGACAGTTTCAGTTTGGTTCTGCCACTTAATAGTTACATGAACTTAGACAACTTAACCTTCTGAAGTTTCAGATTCCTCAACTATATTATAGAAACAATGTGAATGTTTCTCATTGGAAATAGTGTGAAATAATTTTTGCAAAGTGTTTAGAACATTAGCCCTAAATAAATTCTCTAAACAAAAATTATCCATTTTTTAAATTTATAACAAATGTTGTGTATAATTTTTAATGTCTATGGAGGGTAATATAGGAAACTGTAATAAAACACAAAATATGCTTGCAAAAATTGACTGTAGAAATAATCATCAATGTTTGCTTATGATAGCTACCAACAGAAAGAACTCAAGTGTTCAGTGTTAGGATTTCTTTATGTAAAGTCTGTATGTGTACATCTTCTTGGTTACAGAATTAAAATATATGGTGAAAGATATGAAATAAAATCTTCATCTTAGCTTTGACTATCTCAAAGGGTGTTTTCTTCTTTGTCCTTTCTAATTGCTCTGTAGTGACTACAAGTCACTTAGGTAGTAAAATTTCTTTCAAAGTTGCTAAAACTGTGCCTTCTGTTTTGCTTCCACTGGATTCTTTCTGCTTCCTGCTGAGCCCACCATTACCATCTCAAGGAATGATACTCTGTCTTCTCATATCTCACTTTCCTTCTGCCAAACAAAATATGCCTCCTGGAAAGCTCTATGCAACTATTTTGGATTCAGGTGTCCAGATCTTATTAGGTGAGCTTGTGGGAATAGCTGAGATTTGTCAGAGGGGTGTGTCAACAAGGATGGGTCTTATTTGAGTTTCTTAAAGATGGATAAATTAGGAAAAAGTCAAAATCAAAGCACAGTGGGTAACAGGGCAATCAAACTCAAAGAACAAGGCTAAAATTTAATGGAAGCAGCAAAGCCAATAACATTTAGAAGAAGCAGCCTGAACAGAGGGTCGAGTCTATGGGTCCAGACTTGTGAATGAGGGTGTGGGAGAGGGAGCCACTCTTCTGTTAGCCCATACCCTGAATAGAAGGCAAGCACAATAATTTCAAGGACATATTCTGCTGGATAATGCTTATGGATGATTGAGATCATATTGAGATAATGTCTTGAAAAGAATCAAGGTATTTTTTCTTTTGCATTTGCTCATATAAAAATTTCCCTTTATTCATTCAGAGGCATCCATTTCTGGGAGAAAAATTGATATAATTGCAATAGAAATGCAGAGATTTGGAGTTCCAAGAAAGGTTCTTGATGCCCACTTCAGAGATAATCTTTTACGAAAGCCAAAACTTGAAGCTTTATATTTTAAAAGGAAAAAGAGGTTTTTTTGTGAATCAAGAGGCAAAGCCCTAAAGGAGTTTGCACAAAATTTATCACCAACAAAAGATTGAAAAAGCATAGAAACAGCATCAATTTCTTATCACAAAGAGGACTGGGCTATTGAAGATCTCTCTCCTGGTAGAAGTATATAAAATGATACATAAATTTAAAAGTTTTTAATTCCTAGTTGAACTTGAAAAAAAGAAAACACATTTCCCGGCATTCAGAAACAAAGGCTAGAACTTAAAATCAGACAGGTGATAACAAAGCATACCAGACAAATTTTAAAGGACTATATTCAGGTTATTGCAATAGAGAGAATGTTTATTAATGGGGAACATCATGTTGAAAATGAAAGGGTATAGAGATTTTCAGGGACACATAAGCAAAAAAGCTGTTCCTGAGTTTTTTCAGAGTCTTGAGAGAGTGGTGCTCAGTCTTACCCTTACCTGAGTCATCAAAGAAAAGTGGAAGTGGGTTTTGTCCTGAAATATCTATGCTAACACCTGCTGGTCTTGGGTGGTCACTAAGTTTTTAGCTTTGCTCTCAGACATAAAAGAGTTGGAGACTAATTTATTAATAGTCATAGCTTTTCTGGAAACACAGGACTGAGGTAAAATTCAACATGGTTATACTTCCTTTCTGAACAACTCGGAGGCAATCAGAAACCTTCTTATTGGGTGAAATGAAATCTAAGAAATAATGTCCAGTTAAAGCCAATAATCCTGCAAGTCCGTTTACAGATGATAGAAAAGGTCAATGGTTTCAGTGTCGTGGGAGATCAGACACCTCAAAGAAGAGATAACTACCATAGAAAAGAGAAATATTAATACAAAAGGTTGTCTTAAAGAAAAGAGATGGAAGTTGACCCTAGGGGTCACTGAACCAACATACAGCAAGAAGTTAGTGGAGAAAAAAATCAGTCATTCAGCACTACTCACTGAGTTTCTCAAAGTTCTTCAGAGAGGATGTCCATTCATTCTTTGGTAACAGCATCCACAGTATTGGTTACCACTTACAAAAGGCATGTATGACCTAAATGTTTCATGAGACTTCTGTTGTGGCCAAGACACTAACTTGACCAGGAGACATCCAGCTCATGCATATTCTGCCTAGATAGTGAGGTTTTAGCAAGTCCTCAAATGCAGGTCACAAAGATACTTCAGATCCTGGAGAAACAGGCCATCAGCAGCGCGACCTAGAGTCTCAACACCCGAGTCAGGTTTTAGACCTTCTCCTCAGTGACATGAAGTCAAGCAAGAGGAAGAGAAATTGGAAATGTTAGTTTGGAGAATGTCTTCAGATATTGAAGGAAGCTAAAAGAACTGAAAATGTGGTAAGGATTAACAATTTGAGCCATTAGTCTAGTTTGCATATAGGTAACGCAATGTGTTTTTCATGGTGGGGAAGAGGGGAAAATCTTTATCAGACAAGATGATGACAAGATAGAATTTGCAAATTAATTAGCTACCACAATTTCAAAAGATGTATTAAAAAAAAAAAACCCAAAGTAATGAACAGAGCCAGAATTTGACAACCTGGAAGACTGTGCTATAAACAATGCTATAAATGGAAATTGTATGTTAATGTACAAAATTTCTCTCTACAGTACCCCTTTTGATCAAAAGTAATGTCAAAGAGTGATTATTCTTGATCACAAAATAAGACATAGCTCATTCCACTTTTTACTGTTTACATAGAGCAGCAAAAATGATGATTTGCCACATAGACTTTTGCAGTTTGGCTTGCTGGAAGTTTTCATAAAGGAATCTCAGATTCCTTTGTCATTAGGGAGGCAGGTTAACAACACACCATCATATTTTACTTCCATTCCTACAAACCTGGGACTTTCGAATGTCTCCAAATTATCTTAAAATTGCAGGGTCTTAGAGAAAATGGCCTTTCTCACTTATCTATAAGTAGAGACCTCTGGGAATCAAGTATCAAACCAGGTTTTTTTCTAAGAGAAATTTGCAAGCATTAGCTTCATAGTGTCAAGTTTCACTTTAAGCTCCTTAAAGGCATCTAATCAAATATAATTAAATGAGCATCATTAAAAACTATGATAAATCAATATTTTCAATTATACCTGCTGACAGGAAGGCAGATTCTTATGGCGCTTATGCAAATAACTATATTGGCCATGAAAACAAAACAAAACAAAACTCAGTATAAGTTTCCAAATACTAGCGATATCAGTGGGAGGACAGAATATTTTGCGAGTGTTCCTTTCAGTTTACAAAAGTATACTCTACTAAATTACTATAAATTTATAGCTAAAAATTTCAAAAAAGGATCTCTTATGCATCTAAAAAGTAGGCATGAAAGCATGCATGATACATCGAATGCACATCCCTCAATCACCCTCCATCACTTTGTTGACATACAATTGATTCCTCTGCTTGACCTTGGATTGGCCATCTTGTGACCCCACTTGCTTCTTGACTAAGATTCTGAAAATCCTGACCCAGTTCACGGTGTGTCCTCAACATTGTTTAGTGATACTGTCAAAAGCCTGGACTCAAAAGTATCTGGCACAGTCCTTTAACACGGAGTTTTGTGAAAGTCCTTTTTGGGTGAAAGACACCCTGAACTGCACCCAATTACAAGAGCTTTCAGCCCCAGGTGGAGACAAAGAAGATTGCCGATGACAGAGACTTAAACGGCTGTGGTTAATTTATAACCGCAATTTTCCAAAGTGGAAAATCTGATGAGTGTTGAATTCCAGAATAGTGCATCTGACAAGGAAAGTTGGTTATTCCTGTGGCATGCAAAATGAAATAACAAAATCAGTCAAAAATGTTTGACAAAATGTCTCTCTACATAGCGATTAACCCTATTTTCACAAAATGAACATTGCATCTGCTTTGTAAAAATAGTGGAAAATATTTTTTACAGAGAAAAACATGTCGAGATTTAACAGACAGTAACTCTGACACACAATATGCAATGGACATATCAAGTCTATATAGTTAGAATATATGAAGAGTCTCAAATAAAGAAATTTTGTCAATCTAGGGTATGTTCTAAACATTTGTCTATAAATAAAATTCCATGTAAGTATGTCCATCACCAGTTGAAAACTTCTAGCCTAGACGGTGCTAGATTCAAATTAAAGAAATAAAATTTAGATTAAGTCAACATTTTTTAAGACAGCTAAGTCAGGTGCTCCCTGGTGGAGTACTGGTTTGGCCGCTGTCCTCAGCCGGTGCAGTCCACGTAAGTGCCAAGCACCAGGGTATGCATGTTGGGGCTGGAGGGGGAACAACCAAGATGAACAGCTAAAGATAAATACGTGCTTCTTCCTTCTCTCTCTGCCTGCCTGCCTGCCTGCCTACCTCTACTCGCCTCTTTTCCTACCCGTACCTGTCCTTTAACAAATTGTTTAAACTATGAAAACAGCTGGCTGTATGACTGATAGTAGTCTATTGTTGTTCTTTGATGTCAGGACAAGAAATATCAGGGCTTTGATGAAGGAAAACAGCATGGGCAATGAGACATGGAAAAAAATCCATGAAATTTCCATACAGAATATGCTTTCTAAAATGGTCATATAGTAGCATTTTTCCCATGCAAACTTAACCGAAGGAAGGCTAAACATCTCTCCTTAGTTAACAACTCCTCTCATGCAATTCATCAATAGTAGCATCAAATAAGCCTAATTATTCTAACGCCTCTGTTTATAAATGAAAACAAATTATTATTGTCCCAGGATCCTCCAGAAAACTCAAAGGCAGTGTTAGGGTAAATACTGAAAGGTAAATATTGAGGTTATCCTGAGATTTGAACTTGATTAAGATAAGATTATGGGCTATTGAGGAGCAATACTTAGTAACCTATTAAGACAAGAAAAAGTAAAATATTTTGAGCACAAACCTAGAAGGAAACACTGATGGCAATGAAACTTAACTCTTTCATATGTGAGACATTCTTGTTTTCTCAAATAGTCAAGGACATAATAAAGTCAACATAGATGATAAAGTGTATTCTGGTAAGACACAGAATATTAGCTATCTAAGCTGATTGTACAGAAGATTCTTTTAAATAACCTTTTACAACTTCAGAGTAGACAAATACTCCAAGAAAAGGTCACTTAAAGAGAGAAACACCCAGCTTCCAGTAAAGTATCCATATAATATTTGACACTACAGTTCTCTTAGAAAATCTTATAAGCTCATTAAATCTTAGCTTTGACCACGATAAGGTTATTTTTCTGTGAACCCTTTACTGCTTTCTCCATCCACATCATTAAAGAATAGTTTCTCAGGATGGCAAAAATGAAGACTTTTATTAACAGATTTATGTATATATACACCCATATATATATATATATATATATATTCATGTATATATAATATATGCATATATATAGTCTCTGTACTAGATGAAAATAAAAGGCAGAAAGTCTAAGCTTAAATTATGCTGAAGAATTAATGTTTCAGTATCCATTTTATAAAGAAATGCTCCAAGTATCTAATAAATATCCATTCATTAATTCAATTTAGTATCAGTCTAAGATCTTAAATTACCTAGAATCTTGTGATTTCTTTTCAAGATACAAGCCACAAATATAACGAATGTTAAAATAAAGTTTGTCAGAGTGATTCAGTTTGCTTAAGCACAAGTTAACATTTTGCATAATCTTAAAGTAGAAGTGATAACAGCTTCTTTGATGAGCACATTTGCATAAATTGCAAAAGAGCATTCTCAAGTAGAACTAGTTTATGCTTAACACTGATAAATCAGAGGAGATGCACCTCTTTTTATTAACCCAACACATTAAGTTATTTTTATTTGCCAAATAGTTACCAAAAGTATGTGAGCTTTATTTCTTAAAGTATTTGCATTACTTTACATCAGAATCACTTTAGTGCAATGGAAGTATTGAAAGCTCGATGTCCCATTAATTTCTGGGATGTTTAATTTATCTAAGTACATATTTATCTCTAAACCAACTATAGAGGAGCTCCTTGAAGAGACTGTATAATCTAATTCATTAACACCATCTACAGAAAGAAATATACTATACAGCCACAGTGAGAGATAAAGACATTTCTGAATTTAAGACATCTAAACAGACAGTCACAGCAGAAATTCATATAGCATTACTTGTGAATCAAAACCACAGAATTGCAGAATTCATTATTTCATCTCCAGGAGTTCTTCCTTTCCCTATGATACACATTCTTAATGATTTGCACTCAAAACAGACAAAGAAGTTAAGGTGAGTAACAAACCAGATTCTCTTTCATCCAGTAGAAACAGCATCTCTATAAGCCATCAGTCCATTTATAGAAATTGCCAAAAGTTCAGACCATGAAATCAAATGGAGTGGCACCAGAAAACTGATGAGTACTCAAAACAATCACATCAAATCCACATCATGCTGCCAATCAACACACAGGAGTTCAGAGCACAGGATCAGAAGTCAGACGCTAGGGCTCCAGGATTGCTGCCCATAGCAGAACATATAAGGACCTTTGGGGAAGAAGTTGCCAGGGATCCAAAGGTGAGCTCCAAAGCCATATGAGTCACGAAGACAAAATGCATCTAATAGTGAGATGATTTTATTTAGGCTGTGGCAATTGGGAGAACATTCACTCAGGAGAATAATCTCTAAGCAAAAGAGGGAAGCCTAGGAAGAGACAATTTACCAAAAGGAGTCATCCTCAAGTATTATGAGAATAATGAGGAAAGATGAAGATGGATCTTATCTGAGTCATTGAGAAAAGGTAGAAGTGAGTCTTAACTTGGACTATGGGAGGGCTGGAAGCCCTTTTTGTATTGGTCGTCTCTCATAAAACAAGATCATCATTGTTATTATCAGAAGCACAGACTCAGAGGAAGTTTAATGATGTCAAAAATTAGCTTGTGACCTGTAAATCCAGGTTGGACCTTGACTTAAGTCGTAATTGCTTGGAACTGGGTTTTTAATACTTATTGTAGAGAAAGCAACATGAATTGCCTAAGATGGAGAAATGGAATTAAAACTCAATTGATGTAGTCAATAGGTAGCTTCTTTCTCAGTAAAAGGAGAACTAAAAAAAAAAAAAAACCTCTATGCACCAGTCTAGGGAAGCAAAAACATTAGCTTGTCTATACAATAAAAAAGCTTATCTCTGAACTGTAAGAGAAAAGGAAGTTCCCTGTAAGTAATCAAAATTCATTACTAAAGTAATCAGGTAGAGTCTCAGTGTTTCCTACCTGTATGATATGGGAATCTTTAAACTAATAAAGTGGCACAGAATCTGGATCATGACAACGAATCTCTGTAGTGCCTGGGGAAGCAAATACAATTCACCACCACTGAACAACAAAAATTCTCTACTCAAGAAGAGTTTGCAATTTTTTTAAACACAAGAGAAATTGCTTCCCATGAAAGAATTAGCAGACATAACAAGACTTTAATATAATAGAAAAATGGAAAAGAGAGAATAAAATAAATATATTTTAATTATTAAAGGACAAAAAGAAAGAAAATAAACTATAATAAAATAATAGAGTATTAAAAAAAAGTAGACAGATTAGGAAATGAAATAACTTCTATAATAATAAGAGATAATGGAATACTTAAAAATTCATGAATGGGTGAAATAGTAGATTAAATACAGGTAAAGATATACATTAGTGCCCTGGAAATGGATCTGAAGAAATACCCAAATTGTCCACAATAAGATTTTTCAAAGGATAAAAAATATGATAAGGAGCTTTCACATCTAGAATACAGAATTCACATAAAAGGAAACGTAAACGGTCAATAAATATAACAAATTATAATTATATACTATCAGTCAGGAAGATGCAAATAAAAATCAGATCTCATATGATACTTCTCTGATTGGAAAGTTAATATTGTTGAGAACATGAAATTTTAATGAGAACGTGGATTAATAGGAGCTTTAACATGGCTGATTGGAGTATAAACTGAAGCAACAATTTTTGAGACTAATTTGGTAACATCTAATAAATTAACACAGTCAAGATTAATTATCACTTGGCAATTCAACATCTAATAACTTTTGAGAGAAATTTAAGCACATATGTACAAGGATATTTGTTGCAATATGTTTGAATTTTTTTTAAGTCAATAACTTAGTTTTAAGTCAATGCAGACAGGATAAATCAGTTGTAGCAAATTTTATTTACTCCGGTATTTATTTAAGCTAGTCAATACTTTAATACTCTCCACTTTCTAAGTATATAGTGAAACTGTACTTCCCTGTCTACCTGAAGCTTGGTGTGGTTATCTATATGCTTTTGCCCAATGAAATGAGCACAGATAATGACAAATAAATGACAGTTTTCATTTACAGGTAGGTTAAGGTCAGTGCAGGATTTCCTAGTGTAAAAGGCCAGGGAAACACACAACAAAATGAAGCTTCCATTAATGTAGGGCCTTGAATGACTAGCCTAGAATGATGAGCAAAGGAAACCCGTTAACTTGCAATGGCTATGTAGCATGATTGACATGAAGCATTCACTGGCTATATTTTCTCTAGTTGTATCTTTGGTTCCTAAAGAGACACCTGAGAAGAAAGGACAAAATCAGAGAAATCTACGGACTAACCACCTCCCAGGAATATGGGTTGAGACCACCATGAACTACATTCCAGGCAAACTGAAAACAGACAGACAAGTCTTCACCAGTATTGAAGCCCGCTTTAAAAAATAGCAATCTCTGATGCAATTAAAGTGACCTTGCATTTTGCTGGATTCTCTAACCACCCACAAAAAGGCCACAAAAAGGAAATTGAATTCACTCTAGAAGAAGAGAGCCTCAGTCTAGGCATAAATGATCTCTCCAAGTTTAAGTAAGCACTCAATCAACAATCAAAAATAAACAGACATGAAAGAAATAAGTCAATGTTATCTGAAAACCAAAATAGTCAACCATCGATAGCCACAAGAGTCACAGGAAGTTAAGACAGATCAGGCATGAACTTTTACATTTCTTAAATAATATGTTTAAAACCTTGAGTAAATATGAGGAAACTCAGCAAAATTTTGTAAATCCTAAGAAATTGAAAATTCTAGAACTAAAAAATATAATAATTAATTGTAAAACCCAAAGAATCAGTTTAATAGAAAATTAGAAATAACTAAGGATTCAATTAATTGTTAACAGATGAGCAAAACAGCTACCTAAATTCAGTGTAAGGAATATAGGTGGCAAAGTCTTTTTTAAATAATATATGAGATATTTAAGTCACAGGAAGACAAAAGGACCAAGGAGGTAAAAGGACTATTTGAAGAGATGAGAATTTTTTTTAATTGATAAAAACATCAAGCCATGGATTTAAAAACCATTGAGGAAATCCACTTGGGATAAATATACTATAAATGAAATAAACACACATACACACACACACGAGCACACACACACGTGCACACACACACACACACACACGAGCACACACACACGTGCACACACACACACACACACACACACACACTAATGGAAAGCAGAACACTAAAGGGACAACCTCAAAATAGAGGAAAAGGAAAGCATCTCTTTCAAAGGAGAGACAATAAGAACAGCATTTGACTTCTCAACAGACATGATGGAAACCAGAAAAGTGTGGAAGTACAGAATGGCAACCTAAGACAAACACTGCTTGACCCAGTACTTAAGGTTAACATCACCAGTGACAGGACACATGTTGTTCTCCATTATTAACATGTGAGTGGAGGCACCTCACTTCTTCCTATAGACTCAGAACCCCAGCAATCATGAGCAAAAACATGAAACGAAGCCAAATTCGGGGTCAGTTTACAACATATCTAACCGGCATTCTTCAAAGCTGTCAAGGTTCTGAAAAACAAGGAAAGATGAGAAGCTATCACAGACTGGAGAAGACTAAGGAAATATGGTGGCCAAATGCAATGTGTGTCCTTGCATGTATATTAAAACAGGTCAAATACAATAGCAAAGAAATAAACAAACACGAAACCCCAGTAAAGCACGGAATTAGCTCATAGTAATGTACCAATATTAATCTCTCAGTTTTGGAAAAGATGCCATAGTTATAAGAGGCTATCATATTAGAAAAAAATGAGTGAAGAACTTATAAAAACTTCCGATACTTTTTGTGAAACTTTTCTATAGATCTAAAGGTTTCCAAAAGAAAAACATGATAAGATACCACTACACACCAATATGAATCACTGAAACTAAAAAGAATGGTATCAAGTGTTGGTGAGAAAGTAGAATGTTAGGAGCTTCCAAATACTGTTAATTTAAGAATAAATTCATACAGATACTTCAGAAAAACATGCGACAATATTATTTAAAATTGAAAAGCATAAGCCTTTCTATCCAGAAATCCTCACTGTATATTCCACAAGTGTGCACAGAACCTCGAAAACATGTACACTGAAGTTCATAACAGCTTTAGAAATTTTTAATAAATTTTACTTTTATTTTGAAGATGCTTTTTGACTTTATGAGGTATTATTGACAAATGGAAACTATATGTATTTAAGATATTCAACTTGATGTTTTAAAATATGTACACAATGAGAAATAATTACCATAATCAAACTAATATATCCATCACCTGACATATTTCTTTTCTCTCTTTTCTCTTATCAGATCATATAAATCTTTTACCTTTTCTTCTTAAAGATTGATTCATGTATTCACTTATTGATTTATTTAGAAGAAGGAAGCAGGCAAAAGTTATGGCAAGTAAGCAGGCAGGCGGGAAGAGAGAGGAAGAAGTAGTGTACAGTCATCTGTCTGGTTGTTCGCCTTCATCCTGGATCGTGAACATAGATCAATGGACTTCACGTGAACTACGACATCTGGAGCCACAGACTTTAGACACTGGGCCACCAGGATACACCTCACTTTTACTTTTTGACTTTTTACTCATTGATCACACCACATTGATCATACTCACACCTCCTGGAAACTGCCATTCTCCTGTCCATTTCTATACCTTTGACTATTTGGGTTGCTTCATATAAGAGGAATCATGCAACTTCTGCCCTTCAGTGATTGATGTATTTCACACAGAATAATGTCTTCCAAGTTCATCTACTTTGCTGCCATAGCAGTTCATTTTAGGATAGCTGGCAATAAAAACTGAAAACAAATCAAAGGCCTATTTACGATACAGTGAATGTATTGTGGCAAATCCATTTCATGGAATATTATACTCAGTGAAAATAAATGAACTACAGTTATCTGAAAAAAACAGCATGAATAGCTCCCCAATTCGACTTCTGAATCAGAGAAGTCAGGCCCAAATAATTACATACTGGGTGATTCTGTTTATAGAAAGCATACGACAAGATTAGTCTATAGAATTCACAGCATGGATAGTGGCTCCATGGGTTCTGAGAACGTGCAGGGAAGTGGGATGATGCAGAGAACAAGAACTGGGTTAGAACTAAAAAAAAAAAAAAAAAAACTTTATAAAGAGAATTCTTATTTATGCTTCTTTCTCTTAAATGCCAATTCTCTCTAAAATTGAAGCAAAATCCTTTAAGGTAGACATATGTTAAGGTGGAAACAAAATCAGTGAATAACCTCATCAGATAAGTACCTAACATTGGAAGATCAAGTCCTAAGCACATAGGAGCTAACCTAGGACTCACAAGTTAGAGCTTCTTCATACCAGCCCACCTCACATCCATCAAGAATGATAAAAGATGATTGTGTTCAAGGAGAACACTGCTGATATTCTGTCGTAGTTCTCCAATAGCTGAATAATAAGAATGAGACACAGATGGGTGAGAAACTCTTCTTAAGGGGGTTTGAGGGAAAACTGCATACTCTGATTCTGAAAAGAGAAAGCATAGTGTCCCAAATTCCTCTCTAAAAGTATCCGCACCAGAACCAGGAAACACACCAGGTTGGTCATGAATGCTAGAAGGCATCTCCGCCTTGCTCTTCCTCCACTTAAGTGACTCTCAATAACAAGGAAAATGGCTCCTGTTTCTGGCATTCAATAAACAGCATTGAGAAAATATCCCAGGACCCTTTGGAGTGTCAGTTGTGCTACTTCTGCAAAATGTATAAAATTGATTCAGACAAAAAAAGTGTTTGAGTCACTGACTAAAAGTTCTATAAACCGAGTGGTCCTTCATGGCTATGCTTTGCGGATGCAGAGTCCACGCTGTCGATGAGGAGCTGAGCTAGTGCAGAGCACAAACCCTGACCTGCAGCCTGAGGTCTAAGACTGATGACCAGCGCCGATTCAAGAGGGCATCTGTGCCAGTTCACTGTGAACCAGCAATATGCAGGGCAATGAGTAAAGATGAAATGTGAATTCAAGTCAGTGAACACAGCTTCCCCTTGCTTCTCTAGTTCTCATGGAAGTTCAGTGCTCAGTTAGCCAACTGTTCATTTTGCCTTTAAAGAATCCACAGGGGCTCTTTATCACAATGAGAGTAGATAGTGTGGAGTGCATTCCTTAAAGGTAAAAAAAAAGGTGCAGGTATTCAGTAAGTTCAAGACAGAAATTATAAGAGGAGACCATCATCTTTACTAGCGATTCCCATAAGAACATTAAATAGGTGGACAGAAAGACAGATACTAAAGTTACTATAAAGTAATTCATAGAAAAACAAAAGTATGCAGACAATGACTGAATGGTTGTTGTCCTCACTAGGTCAGATTTGGGCAAGACTCTTGATATTTGAGACCACTGACTGTCCTCAGTGTGGAGGGCTGTCCTGTCTGTCACAGGATGCCAAGCGGTGTCCCTAGATGCTACCAATTGAGTGACAACAGTGACACTCCCTCAGCAGGACCTTCAAAGTGCTCTTCAGATATTACTGGGGAATGTTCAGAGTGCAGAGCTCATGACATCCACCTGGTAAGTATGTGGATGGAGTTATCAAAATGGAGTCTGCACAGAGGAGGAAAGTAGAGGCTGGAGCAGATACTGAGAAGACAAAAGCCAGACAAAATCAGACCCACCTGGGAACCACTGCAGTAGAGCAAAGATCTGAAAGAACCAAGGAAGAATCTGAGAGTGATGATAAGTCTTTAAAAAGATATCAAAAGTGGAGAATATGTATTTCTGATTACAGGTTACTTGCCTGCCAACAAACCATAACACCCACCTAGAAGAAGTCTAATAATAAATGAAACCCCTTTTCAGCCCTAACTAGGTTAAAAATAGTATTGCCAATGAAAGGTTTTCATCTTTATAAGACTGATCAAGCTATAACTTTTAAATATTTTCAATAGTTATATAACATTACAAATCATAAAAGAAGAAATCAGTCTAATTAGGGCTAATTCTGAGCAGGATTTCCTTTTCAGAGGTGACCTTTTCAATGACAAGCCGGTTGGGATTACCTACTGATCATATTTACTACAAAATTTTAGAGTGAAGGAAACTATCTTTATGGAGACTGCGGTTTACATAAAGAGAGGTGACTAACAAGCCAAACCGTGTATCATACTTCTGTGAAAGTGTTGGTGAATATTTCTTCTGGAATTTCTTCACACTAGACATTGTGTCATCAGTGCAACTCAGTCTAACCAGATGATATCAGGACCATGGAAGTGTAGAGAGATGCTTGAGACAGTCTCCTTGCTCTCAATGAATGTATGGTCCACTGAGATAGAAATACTGTAAAAAAAAAAAAAAAAAGATTTAAATTTTTGTTCCAAAGAGAGTGATTTAATACATTACAAGCAAGGACTAAAAGTGAGCTTGGAAACCCAAGGAAAGTTGCTTTTAATTTCAAATGCTGGGGATGGGGCAGAGTGAGACACAGATCGGTAAGTGAGTCTTTTAAAACTTCAATATTTACTGATGGAAGAAGGGCACAAAATGATATTAGATGTGGAAGGAACAGAAATGGCAGAAGCATGGCCTCTCTTTGTGGAGAGACGACCGAATCTGTTGTAACAAGTATGGGCTGTGTGATAACATGGGTTGTGTTGCTTAGACTAGCTGATGGTGCCTTGTGCAGAGCTTTGAAAGCCAGAGTAAAGGAAATAAGATAATGATCTAAAATGGCTGCTCTATTACTTTGGATAATTTAGTTTTAAATTATAGACTCTTCTAATTACTCCATCTCTAGACATATTGATTATAAGTGAAGTGTGCATTGCTACTAAATTATTGTTAATAATCTTTGGAACAACATAAATGCATCTGAGAGGACTTGACTCATGGCCATTGCAGAATTTATATCATAACAAAATGGGTTTCCAAGCCTAGTCTTGATGATCAATTTGTATGGTAAATACATTATTTTTTACTAGAAGTATATGTCCACTGAAGGCGATTTTGAGGAAGAAGGAGATGATAGAGTGATTAAAGTGTTCTTAAAATCTAATTTAGGGTGTACCCTGCTGGCTTAGCAGTTAAGATCACCGGCACAGTCCCCATACATCCCAAGGATCCGGCTTCACGACCGACCGAAGTGGGGACTGGGGAACCAACCCAGATGAACAATTAAATAAAATAAACGAATGCGTCTTCCTCCTCCCTCTCTTCCTGCCTACCTCTGCTCAACTTCATTCCTGCCCACACCTTTCCTTTAAAACAAAATCTAATTTGGACACTACTATCATACTTGATTAATTAAGATGATAGTAAGTTAAGAATTAAAGAAAAATATATTGGTTTACTTTCTAAATCCAGGGATGAATCAATGTATGTAAGTAAAATAAATCCAAAACCTTTATTACATATGTACAGAGAAAAGTAGAAAGATTCTTGGAATGTTAGTGTTGACCTTCTAGAAAATGCCTGTGGCATAAGAGGAACAGAAAAATCAAATACTTTATGCTATTAGGCACAGTGCATTTTTCAAATAAGCAAGCATGCTCTGTTAACCACTAAACATTTTACCTTCCCCAGCAAGTCTTATCCTGTGAAGTTAGGACAGAAGATTGTAACATAATGTCAAATCGATGTCAAAAAGGAGTTCACAGTTTTGTCATAACTTTCCCACTGAGTAATTCATCTCTGAAAGCCTTTTTTGTCAAGAGAATTTACCCTACCCCAAAATAGTCTGTATAATTACTCTTCTAAGAAAACAAAAAGGCCTCTGTGAATGGTAACATAAAATATGGCCATGTAGTTTTCATTATCACTGCGCTTTATCTATTAATAGCGTATTGCTGAGACACTTTGTGTAATGCAGAATCTAGACAGGAGGTTAAAGTCTGCTTGAATTATTGAACAGAAAACAGCATGTCATCCTAAGTTTCCAGTGTTAAGTGTCTTGACCAAGCCACTTAGTGATTTTTATTTAAATTACACAAACATGCCTGTATTTGTTAATTTTAATGCAATTATTTTGCCTCCTCCTGAAGCCTGATTGATTTTGTGTGTCCCATACCCACCAATCTTTTCGTCTAATTGTGTGTATGTATTTTATTGTATGCAGCCTTCTCTGTGAAAGTTTCCACCACCAGTGCCTAGCATACAGAAGCTAATAACATTCTATTAAACTTAACTTTATGTTCAAACAGGTGATAACTACCCTGAAAACAAGTGAAGCAAATTTTATCTTTACTAACTCTACGGGAAAATCATCCTTGGGATGCCTATTTATGTTCAGAAAAGAGGTTTACCTTCATTATGAAGACAATTCTTAGTCGCAACTCCTTCTCCCTGGCCTGCATTTACTCACCCCAATGTAGATATCTGGTAATCACTGCAATTCAGAATGCCTGCCTCCATGCAAAGCACTTAGCGATAGCAGTGACCCAGCAGGCTCTGGAGGCAAATGGACACTGTTTGGAACTCTTACTCTACTACTGACTAATGGGGAAAAGTTACTTGTCTGAGTTGATTCTTGGTTAAGGCAATGATCATAATAAGAGTACCTAACACATGTCTGATCCGGGGTAGGTACTCAAGTAATAGTAGATGTTGCTATTGTTGCTGTTATCATCATCATCATCATCATCGTCATATCATCATCATCATCATTATCATTATATCATCATCATCGTATCATCATCATCAGCATCATCATCAACAGCAGCAGCAACAGTATCATCATCAACATCATCACTGTTATCGTCATCATCATTATCATCATCATTATTATCAACATCATCATAATCATTATGATCATCAACATCATGATCATCATCATCATCTTATCATATCATCATCATCATCATCATCAACATCATCATCATATCATCAGCAGCAGCATCATCAACAGCAGCAGCAGCAACAGTATCATCGTATCATCATTACTATCATCATTGTCATTGTCATCATTATCATCATGATTATCAATATCATCATCATCAACATCATCGTCATCATTATCATCATCATTATCATCATCAACATCATCATCATCATCGTCGTCGTCATCATCATTATCATCAGCAGCAGCATCATCATCAGCATCATCATCAGCATCATCATCATCATTGTTAGGACATGGCTAGAGCTGACCTGTAACAAGTCAGACAGATCTGACTTCAGTATTCTCATACCCAGAACAGCTGAGAGCAACAGACAACACTTGAGTAGGGAACTCTCAAAAGTCACCTCCCTGCCAACAAATGGAGTTGCCAAAGTGGAGGCAGAGAAGAAGAAAGGAGATCTGGAGGAGAATCCCTAAGATGACAGGGACTGAAATGCCAGAGTAGGGAGGAAAATAAAGCCTAGACCAAGGATAAAGCTGGGTGTGCAGTGAACCACTGTGTCAAAAAATAAAACGTCCTCCTTAGCAGATTCAGAAAGAGCAGAACGCAGTACAGGAGGGAAGTCAGTGATCATAACACTCACCCCTCACAGTGAGACTTTACAGATTCCAAGGTACATTCACTACTGTGAGTTCATGGTGAGGTAGGCCCATCAAGACCAATGAAAGCTACGGTCTCACCATTTAGAAAGACTTGAAAAACCCGAAAACCCCACTGATATATAAATTTGTCAGCTTTATGGTTTAGAAATCACCTCACCATCTTTATAACCATCTATTAAAAAAAGGAAACAAATAACTCCCAGACTTCCAACCTCCAGGAGAAAGACTCACAATAAATAAACTCTCTCAGAGTCTCCTAGGGAGCCTGGGAAAAACAGGCCCTCTCCCTGAGCATCGCTGCGCGGTCAGCACGGTCATTCATCAATGCCTGAGCCATCGTAAACCCTAGCACTGGCAGGCTAGCAGCTGGACCAAGGCCACTAGACACTGCCAGAGAGGTTAATATAGAGTCCTGAGATGTACTTCCCCCAAGGCCCCAATGCCACCTCTTCAGTGGTTGCTAAGGGGAAGAAATAGCCTTGGCTGCCAAGCAGGCTTCCTCTGGGAAAATTGAGCTCTTGGTCATCCAGGCATTTTAATGGACTCTATGAATCACTGATCAGCCAAGAGAGAGTGTGAAAGAAGCCAGCGTCCTAGGT
Source organism: Solenodon paradoxus (assembly GCA_004363575.1). Taxonomy (NCBI): domain Eukaryota; kingdom Metazoa; phylum Chordata; class Mammalia; order Eulipotyphla; family Solenodontidae; genus Solenodon; species Solenodon paradoxus. The sequence continues at coordinate 179,647 of RJWH01002743.1, forward strand.
CTGCTGATTGGCTCTTTCAACAAAGACAGATGGAGAACCGGTTGTTCTCAATGAAGCTAGCCACAAAAGAGACCCTTCCTGCTAACCTCAGCCTCTCCTATTCTGTCCCTGGAGGACCATGGAGCTAAAAGCTGCCATAAACCACAATTTCTTGCAGACAGCAGAAGAGAGTAGAGGAAACAAGGATGGATTGAATCACCCTGTGTCCTTCAAAAAGTCTCAGCCTTGACTCACAGTAGAGAAGAGAACTGAAGGGACCGGAGCCCTCATTTCTCACGAGCTACAGCGAAATGACTGAGCCCAGACACAAATTAAAAATACGGACTATCAGTCTTGGAAAGGAACTTAAAGTTCATTATCTGTCCTCCCCAGGAGGAAACATTTTATAAAATGGGAGATTTGACCTGAGAGAGGCAAAGAAAAGTGTCTACGGTCAGACTCTTTACTCAGGCAGGACTGGAATCCCCACCCAAGGTGGACCAGACCATGTTGCTATCTGAGGGTGTACTGGACAAAAAGCAGAGATAAGCAGTGTGTGAGGCGGTCTCGAGCTCTTAGTCATTGATGCTCTGCAAGCGATATCTACCAAAACAAGATGGGTGGGGGCGTATAACCAAGTGACTTTGAATGGTAAGATTTTGGAGAGTCCAGGAATAAAATCACTGCCATGTTGCTTAACTGAGACCAGCTCGCAAGTTAGAGGAGACCGAATTCTGACCCAATACATTTGGAAAAGACATTTGTCACCGAAATGAATACTAGGGACCAGTTTAGTCTCCTTCCTAGGGGAAAAATAAGACAAACTATGGAGTAACGGTTTTCAAGTCATTGGACATTAGGCCACCAAGGACAGTGATTCTTGAGAAAGGAAGACAGATGAGATTATCCCTGTGATGGTCTCATCTTATAGCCTAGTGGTTCTATCTGTCTTCCTCCTCTTCCCCTCCTCCTTCCTCACCCCGCCTTCCCCCTTTCCCTTTCCTCATCCCCCTCCCCTCACCCTTCCTTTCCCCTCTCTCATCCTTCCTCCTTTCTTCCCTTTTCTTTCTTCACACAAAGACATGTATAAAATGAATTGCTAATCATTTTTTCTTTAGCTTCTGAAGTTTTCCTAAGAGCAATATGTTATGTTCTTAAATGTTACATAGATTTTGCCAGTAAGACGATCTGTTCATGGAATTTTTTTTCTTTAAGGTGGCGTGCAGGCCGGAAAGAAGGCGAATAAGCAAGTGGGCAGGAAGAGAGAGAGGGGGATGTGTTATTTAATTTTTTATTTATTTATTTAGTTGTTCATCATGGTTGTTCCCCTCGGCCCCAGGATGTGAACTTGAGTCCTTGGGATGCATGTGGATTAACATCAGGTGGAGATGGCAGACTCAACTGCTACTCCACCAGGGTGTACCATGGAATTTTTTTACAGGAAGATTTTGGGTTGTAATTTCAATTCCTTCCATAGATATATGGCTACTCAGATGTTTTTCTCTTTCCCCTGACTCAATTAACAAGTTGTATTATTTAAGAAATTTGATCACTAGATTACAAGTTTATAGGCATAATTTTGTTCATAGTATTCTCTTATTTTCATTTTAATTATATTAAGTCTGTTCATAATATTAGCTTACTAGCTTAAGCAGATACACTGCAGTTGTGTGATGTGTAATGTTCTACAATATGATTCGGGACAATTTAGTTGACAATGTTCAGGTAGTGTAGATAACTTATTATTTTTAAAGACATTTTCCATTTTGGAATAATTCTAGATTTACAGAGAAATGCAGAGATTGTACAGAGTTCTCATTTATCCCTGACCCAGTCCCCCCACTGCTAACCTCTCACACAATCACGGTATGCTCATCCGAATGAAGAAGCTGACACGGTAAGTCACTATTAGCTGAACCTCAGGCTTGAATTGGAGTGTACAACATCCTCACTAATGTCTTCTTTCTGTTCTAGGCTCCCAGCGAGATACAACACTGAATTCGTCATCATATCTCCTAGCTTCGTCTGTGTGTGACAGTTTCTCAGTCTTCGTTTCTCCTGGCCTTGCCTGTCTTGAGACAGACTGGGTAGGGATCCTCCCATGGTTGCCTTTCTCCAGAGACTGACTGGAGAATTAAATCGGAAATACATGAAAAGTGCTTCCTGACATGCCTAGCACATAGTAGATGCTCATTAAACATTGCACCTTATATTATTCTCCTCTTTCTTATCTCCTTGGATCCACTCAACCCCTGTCATCATCCAGGAGTGACATCCATTACTCATACATTATTTGTTCCATAAAATTCCCTGACCTTGGATGACCCCATCACTCTACTGATCTCTCATTCTATTCCTCTTGATCAGTCCACACACTTAGGTCCAATTTGTATAGAACCATGTCCTGAATGCAATCAGCGTCTAAAAGTTTTCATTCCAAATTTCACCCCATTTCTCCCACCTCTCCCATCCTTCAATGCCAGTATCACTACTCCCATCAAATTCTTCCAGGCCCAGTAACAAAGAGTGGGATCTAAGATAGTGTGACTGCCATTCAAAGGCCAACAACCACACCAGAGTACCCTTTTTAACCTGCTGATTCCCTTTAATTGCTGAACCTTGGAATCAAAACTATAATCAGGCCAAGCACAGTAAATCAGTTGTGGTCTAAAAAGGCATTAAAATTCCTAAGTGAGTTTGAAATCCCTATAACCCAAGTCAAGTTTCTCTGGTAATTGGAAAAGTGTCATTCACTTTCTTCAAACTTTCCTCTTTGATTCTGTTACTACTCTCGGCAGTAACGAAACGAAAATAGTCAATGTAATTAGATAATTGGATGGCATGGTGTTAGAAGCAGGATGTTGCTTGTTTCATCCCCAAATACCCATTAAAATCTCTGAGGGAGAATTTTTGCCTGGGCCTCTCCTCACAAGAATTTCTGATTTAATTAGATTGGGATGAGGCCTGATCATTCATGTTTTTTTAATTTTTACCCGGATGATTTTACTAGTTAGCCTGAGTTAAGAGCCAATGCAACAGAAGGAAAGGAGAGATTATGAGAGCGATTTCTTCTATCTAATCCCCATAACTCAGCTCTAAGAAGCTTACTCTTCATGGTGTGCTAGAGAAGACCTGTACAGCTCCTGAAAGCTGATTCTTAAAATATTGGATTTGGCTAGCTCATTGGTGTCACACTGGTAGGTTGAAATTGGTCAGGAAGGAGCACTTACACGCTGGGAAATACTACAGATCAGGGTTTTCCTTTCCCAGTGGATGGTGATGTGAACCACTTAGTAACACACCATGAGCTATTATCCTTAGTTCACTTCTCTTTTACCATGTATGTCCTTGAATCAGAAATTATACGCAATTTAAAGTGTTCTCCTAATAATATTGGTTCAGACGAAAGTTTTTCCATCTAGTTCACCATAAAATGTCTCTGAATCTCCTCTTAAGTAGCAATGGCTGGTACAGTAACCCAGGGTGAGGTCAATCCAGACCTTGATAAATACAGAGAGTTGAGAAGAAAGCCTCACTTTCTATACATCTATTTCCTCATTGGTCTGGTAATTTATAGATTTCTTTAGTCTAATGTTCATGTCCCTCTGGACGTACCAGCAATCCTTCCACTTCTACAACACAGGTGTGATTACTTTCCATGTATTTTCCTCCAGATGTGTAAAAGAAAATAAAACTTACCCTAAGAGTACATGATGATACAAGGTGTCAGATAATGAAATGGTCTGAAAAGTCATCTAGTCCAAATCCCTCATTTTGTAAATGGTCTGAAGCAGCAAAGAGTTGAGATGACTTACCCATGGTCATAACTCCAGTTAGTGACAGAGCCAGAATTGCATATAACTCACAGTATGACCTGCCCACCAGCAGCACGGATATAACCTGGGATTGTGGTAGAAATGCAGGATTTTAGGCTGCCTTTTAGAACTATGGATCTTATATCTATATAATCTTATGTCTCAACAGGATTCCAAAGTTGTTTGTATGTGCATTCAAGTTTAAGAATCCATAATCCAATCATTAATCCACTTAATTTATTTATTCTACTTAATTGATTAATTCCACTACTGGGCAGATACCCAAAAGTATGAAAAGTAGAGTCTAAAAGAGAGATTTGTGCTCCCATGTTCATAGCAACATTACTCACAGTAGTCAAAAGGTGGAAACAATTCAAATATCCATTGATAGGCTAATGAATTTTTTAAGTGTAGTATATACATGCAATGGAATATTATTCAGCATTGAAAAAGAGGGAAATTCTGATATATACTACATATGGATGAATAAGGGGAAATAAGTCAGTCACAAAAAGACCAATACTGTGTGATTCCACTTACATGAGACACCTAGAGTCGAGTTCTTAGAGACAAAAAGTAGAATGGGAGTTGCTGGGGTCAGAGGAAGGGGAAGAGGAGAGTCGTGTAAAGGTTATAAAGATTCCGTTCTGCAAGATGGAAAGTGCTTTGAAGTTGGTTGTACAACAGTGTGGGCGTGTTTGATACTGCTGCACTGTACACTCGAAGTGATTAAGGTGACATATTTTATTGCCTGTGCATTTTACCACAGTTTTAAATCTTCACTTTTTTTAAAAAAGGACTAATCCGTATGAACTTGATTTTGATTTTCCTGAAGGAAGCAACTGAAGCAGATGTCAAGTGGAGGTAAAACCATGCAGGAAAACTATTGAAAGGAGTTGAACAAAATGCATTTTTCATTTATTTAAAATTGGTTTTGTGGAAGCATGTTACTGGCTCAGAATCCTTACTGCAACCTGCAGGTAGGTATTATTTAATCCCCATGTTAGTAATAAGGTAACCAGCTCATCCTGATTTGCCTGAGACTCCCCCTTACAGCATGGAAAGACTCAGTCTTTCCATGGAAATTTCCCAAGAAACCCCTCAGTCCTGAGCAAACCAGCACAATTGAGGTTCTGTTTATTAATGAATCTTAGCGAGGTGATGCAGCAGCAAAATACAGCCAAGATTCCAACTCAAGTCTGACTTATAAAGAAACCAAAGAGCTCTGATTAAATTAATATGAAAAAAGACAGATGTGACCATCAGATCTCTCTACTGAAATCATTGTGTCATAATAAGAAAGTGTCACTATAATATCTCTTACTATACTTTTTTTTTAAAGCACTTTATTTTATTTAGTTGTGCATATTAGTTGTCTCTCTGGCTCCAGGTCTTGAACCAGGGACCTGGGATGTATGTGGACTGCACTCAGTTTTACCTGCAGGGCCACCAGGGTGCATTATCCTTTGCTATACTTGGGGTTTAGGTTTAAAAGAAATACAATCAGCCACGTCAAATATTCTTAGCTGTCCGGCGTCTCTGTTCCTAAAACGACAAATGTCCCATTTGTGGGCTGTGTTTAGAAAGACACTGGGAAGAAAGAACAGAGGCTGCTGCCAGGCTTGAAGTGCCATCAGACCTGCAATCAGTATTGACCTAATGTTTTCCCAGGAAAGGTCTTGACCCTGAGGAGGACTCCTAGGTGTGAAAATTGACTCTGGACACAGAAATCACTGTCATTGAACTAGTAATGCTCAAAGTACAGGTGACAATTGGATGGATAAGATGCTTGGTTGCAGGTCAGAAAATTACCCTATGTGACTTTTCATTCACTAGTGATGCTGCAGAGCCAGACAGGGCAGCAATGAAAGGCTGGAGTGGAGTTCTGATCACTCATTTGAGCTGAGAAATCACGTTACAGACTGCCCTCCTGTCTCCTTCAGGCTCGGGTGTTAAAGGAGAGGAATCACTTTAAAAAGAAAGACTGAAGGAACAGTGGAAGGAGAGGGAAAGCCTCAGTCCCGGGTGAAAGAAGTTAAGATTAAGAGCCCCAGCTGGTCAGAAATCTTGGAAGAAAGAGCGCCCCAGGGCTATTTCAGGCAGGACCGGAAATGGAAATGGATTCTCTCTGTTTCATTACGGATCAGGGAGGAGCCTGGGTGGTGCTATAAGATCTGAAGAAACTTTGCCACGGCCTTAGGTCGCTTTGTTTGTCTTTCATTCTGTTTACTCCAAGAAGTTAACAACAAAGCCCTGCAGTCGTGGAGAGCGAGGAATTCTGGTGAGGTGAGTGCCTGCCGGGACTGTTTCTGGGGGGCAGAGGGCTGAGAAAGAAATCTCTAGGTTATATCAGTGAAGAGAAAACAATAGGATGCTGGTTCCCTTGATCTTGGAGAAAGAGAAAAGGCAGCTTTTAGAGAATGTTGACCTTGAATGAAACAATGAAGCAGTAGGAAGGCTTAACTCAAGGCATTCCCCTGCAAGGCCCACTGACAAATTCTGTCCTTTTTCGGAGAGAAACCCTGCAGAAAGAAGAGTAGACAAATTAGTGACAGAAGACAGCTACGCTCGACCTTTTTCTTCTGCAACACACTTGACAAACGATGTTCACATGCCCAGCAAACTTCTGTGACGGTCCCTAGGGCGCCTCCAAATGGCCCGTGTGATGTTTGGAAATTCACTCCAGACAAACAAGACGCACGCGAATGAGAGCGGCGTCACGTGGACATACATTGAATCCCCTTGAACTTAAGTACAATTGAGCTGCACATCTTCATTCTTGAACTTCCCAAGTCAATAGTGGCTGCTCTTAAATACAGGTCTGTGCGTGTACACCTGTGGCATCACGATTCCAGGAGTCCACACGTGGATGCTCCTCAAGTGCCCGCCGCCTGGTGACTGGGTAACAGAATGAGGTAGAGCCGTGAACATCATTCAGTAACAGAAAGGAAAAGAGCACCTACATAAATGAACCCCAAAAACATGTTAAGTGAAAGAAGTCAGACACAAAAGAAGATATAACAGTACATGAAATATATAAAGTATCCAGAAAAGGCAAATCAATGCAGACAGAAAGTAGATTATTAGTTGCCCTGGGTGGGTTGGGGGTAAAACGGAAGTAGCTGTAAATGGCATGAGGTTAGAACTCCTGGAAATATTTTGAAATTAAATTTTGGTGATGAATGTGCAACTGTAAATATATTAAAATTCATTTCAGTGTGCACTTAAAAGTCGGCGAATTTAATGTCATGTAACCCTCCAGCTCCAACCATGTTGTTGCAAATGACAGGATTTCATCTTTTTAATAGCTGAGTATCAGCATGGATGGACCTAGAGGGAATTATTCTTCGTGAGATAAGTCAGAAAGAGACAGATAAACATCCTATGATTTCACTCCTCAGTGGTATATAGAGAAAACAAGCAAACAAATGAACTAAATGAAACAAAAATAGACTTTTAGTCTATGGAACCAAATGAGTGGTTCCCAGATGGAGGAAAGAGGAGAGGACCATTCTGGTAAAGGGGCTAATCAAATGGTGAAGGAAAGAAATGGACTCCGTAGTGGACTTTTTTTTGCTAACAAATGTTGATTTATGATGCTGCATATCTTAAATCTATGTCATGTTACGATGCAATGTATCTTCGATAACATTTCAAATACATTTTTAAAATTATATCTCAACATGTTGCCTTTAAGAGGGAAAAAATTACTTTGAAAAATAAAGAATGACTTTTGATATTCTTCATATCTGAGATACTGACCTTGCCTCTGTCTGCCAACTCGTCCTACCTCCAAAGCTGTTCTCCAGCATCTCCAGACACTTATTTCAGAATTTTAAAAATGTTCTGTCTTCTCCTTTGTTGACAGACCAGGGCCCCATCCCCTGTGGCACATCATTACATTTTTATAGATATAATCAACCTCATTACACTTCCAGGATTACTTGAGCTAAACAATCTATCCTAGAAGCAGAGAAACCCTAGGTGTTATGCGCAGCTTAGTCTCAAGGACAAATGCAGGAAACAAAATGTAAAATGTGTTTTCATACCTTGCTTGTGGTGTATCCTTGGGGCATTTTTCCCAGTGGAGGAAAAAAAAAGATAATGATAATGCTTTTTGGACAGTAGAGAATGGCTATCTTAAAACATACCTGTGTGTGTGAAATGGCTATCTGAGGATGATATTGCGTATTGACACTTGACATAAATGATATTGTATTGCAATTGACTTGAAAACTCAGTGTTAACAAATTCCTGTCTTTGTATCTAGACCTGAAAAATGTGGTGAATGGGCGCAAGGTTCGTAATAACTTTTGCAGCGGTACAATTTATGAAACAAAGTTTAACAAGTTTCATAGCATATTAAATTTTGCATGGCTCACATCTCTGATTACAACTTTTTTTAAGTCTAAAATATACAGATTGGAAGAGAATGAAAATATCTAGTCACCGCTCCCTCCCCACCCACCACCACTGAAGGAAGAAAGGACGATGAAGAGCAGTTTGCGGCAAATTGACAGTAAAACAACTGGGGACACAGAGGACAGGTCTCCTGACCTGTCACTCACTGTTAGGGTCAACGTTCGTCCTCCCAGAAACGCACACACACACCAGTCAACAATGTAAAAGCATAAGGGACTTTATTTCCAGCGTGCTGGGGTCTGAGCCTCATCCAACGCAGTGGATTTGGTCAAGGACCCCGGGTTTATTTTTTAACAGGCTTTTTTTATAGGGTTTCGATACCACCCGGAGCACTCGGTTAGGGTCAGCGTGTCACATTCCAGCGTTATCTAGCCAGCGGTTGGCTCGGCGGGCGTGTCACATCCTCCCCTTGTCTTGAATCTTATATTGTGGATTCTGCGTCTGGAGCCTGTCATGGTGTGGTTCAGCTCTCATATCACCGTGATGTATTCTTTCTATACAACTCTAGTTCATAGAGTATAAATACAAATAAGAGAAGAGCTTCCTCTCTGACACATCATATTCAACTTTTTTTAGGTTCCAGAAATTTTCTTTGTATTTCCTTTTTTTATTCACATTTCATTAGTTTACAACACTGTGGAAGCTTCCAGAGAAGCGCTCACCTCGGTCATTGCGTCTAACACACCAACACCTGGTACCATCACCACCAGCACAGTTAGAATTAGAGGGGGGAATCAGGAGAGAAAGAATTAGAGATAACTGTATTTTGTGGACTAAATCCAACCTATAAACATTTTCCAACCTATAAAAATTTTCCTAACCAATGTGAACTTTTTTTCAAAATTACATTGTCAATTTTTTTTTTTGACATGGAGATTCAGCTTTTCTTTTTTTTTTAAGAAAAATGGGACTTTGGCAACCCAGGTGAGCACAATGCCCTGCTATGACAACCATCACTGGCCATGAGTAGTGGCTTCCCTGCTTGGAGGATGCTTTTCCTCTTTGGTGTAGTGCTTTTTTTTGTTTCTCTAACACTTAATCTGCTGCTTTTATTTTAGTAAACCAGACCCTTGTAGGCATTGGGATTTGTGGCACTGAGCTGGGGGATCTGTGAAAGCTGACTCCTAGGCGGCATATGTCAGGGTGGAACTGGGTCTGATTAGCAAAGCTTGGAGGTTGGCTCAGTCTGTAGCTTCTCTGGGTGGATATAATTTAATCAATGGACACTTTTGGAATACATAGCAGCAATAGACTTCTTAGGGATATCCTGGAAGTGACTTAGGAATAGGTAGGTTTTTTGCCAAAGAGAGGATATCCTAAGACATTTCCCTTAACATTTGTGGGACTCTTAAGAATGCAAATAAAGACCCACCTACCCTAGGCCTAAATTTTTAGCAGATCCAAGCTTCAGATAACAGATGGGAACAAAATGGGAATCTATATTTCATGGACAAAGGTATGCATAGTATGTGAAGGTCTGTTTTAAATTTAAGATTCTCAGACACCTTGGAGTTTCAGATCAAAACAAGGTAAAACAAGGTGTGGGGACCTGGAAGCAAGACCCTTCCCACAACCCAGCCCATCTCTTCTAATCCCGTGACCCTCTCCAACCACTGGAGTTTCAAGCACTCATAGGTGGAGACCGGGCCACAATCCAAATTCTGCACACATCCCTCCTCCAGCCAGTGACCTCCTCTGGCCACTCCTTGGGCTGCTGGAATCTTACACAGGTTGGTGGCAAGGATTCCTGGGCTATGGCCTACAGCAGACTCAGTCCACATCCGGTGGTTGAATAGTTTGCAAGTTAAGAATGGTTTACACATGAGGGGGAGGAGGAGGGGGAGGGGAAGAGGAGGAAGAAGAGGGGAGGGGGAGGAGGAGGGGGAGAGTTGGGGAGGAAGGAGAGGTGAGGGAGGAGGTATAGGTCTCAGACACCCCAGCAGCCTAGACAGACGCTTAAGTTTTTGGTAAAGTCCAAAATATTTACTATCTCTCCCTTTAGATAGTACTCTAATTGCCTACTCTAATTATAAAACTCAGGGCAGAATTCCCTCTTACTCTGATCTGTGGGCAGTGCTACTCGGAGATAATCTAGATCTTTATAAAACTATCATGGAGCCAATTCAAAGTCTGCTTGCCTTCTCCAAAGTCCCTAAGCCAATCTTTGAAGGCTGCATTTTGGGGTCTCCAAATGAGAGCACTTAAATGGGTTATGGATAAATGAAAGGTCAAGGGCAAACTAGCACAAATTGAACTGCCTTTGAATCAGGGGCTGAAACTGTCTTTTATATAGTTTATCTTCTTCAATCCTCTCGGGTTATCTCCACTTAGAAGAAACCCAAGTCATGCCAACAGACTTCATAAGTCTTGAGACTTGAAAATGTACATACTCTTTGTTTGCTGAAATTCACATCGTCATCAACAGCATCATATTAATTGAAGAGCAGAGACTTGATCATTTAAAACATAGGTGCAGTTTTAGTTAAGCGGAAAAAAACCGAGTCTTTTCTTCCTTTCCCCTACAAAGGGTCGTTTGAGAGCTTAGCTGATGATCAGAGTTGGGAGTTCAATAGCCTAGAGACCTCAGTGATTAAATTCTACCTTTGCCTCGCCTCTGTGTCTCCAAGGAGTGAGACAGATGGTGTGTCCAGCAGCAGCAGATCATGTGAAGATGAATATCTCTGACACTGGCTGGGAGGCAGCTGTCTATGGGGCGGGCGGCCTAGAATGGGCTCAAACGCTGTATTAAAAGGGAAGGCATCAGGGAGTTGGCATCTCAAGAAGCTGTGGCGTCTCCCTCACGACCTGCCTGAGGTAGCAGAATCTGCCATTTCCTCAAGCCACACAGAGCAGCGTGTCCCCAAAGGACAATAGGCTCTTTGTACATTCAAAAGGCATCATCCCAGGTGCCTGAACTGAGTTAAGAACAAAGAAACCTCAGGAAAAAAGTCACTCGGGACATTTGTGGGTTTATCTGATTTTCTTATGCACAGCGATAAGGATGGCTTTTATTTTATTTTTTTTATAAGCAAAGGTAAAAAGCCCCACTGTAATTGAATGAATCAAAAAATAATTTTATCTAGAGAATCCTTGACTGTACCTAATAGAACTGAGTGAAAAATTTGAAAATCAGAAAAGGAAGAGACTTAACACCCAGGTGGAGTAAGATTTTGTCAAATTGCTTCAGATCATTTAAAAACACAAAATGAAGCAATATTATTCTTAAAGTTGAATTTTCCTTTTTACCCACATCTCCCCTACAGTCTTGCTAAAGCTGTTATCTGGTAAGTTACAGTAGAGTCTTAACATTGAAATGCTCTTCCTTAGAATAAATCTTATTTGCTCAAATACATGGGTGCACACTACTGTGTTAAATATTATTTATGTGATACCATTTATGATTTGTGCATCTATATTCATTAGTAATATTATACTATAATTATAGTGAAATGATTTCACTCCTATGTGGGATATAGAGAAACCAAGCAAACGAATGAAATAAATAAAGCAAAGGTAAGCTTGTGTGCTCTAAGTCTAAATTAGTGGTTGCCAGAAGGGGAGGGCAGTGGGCAAATTGAAGAAAAGAGATTGATTATATGGTGAAGGATAGAATTGGAATTTTAGTTTAGAAATTTAGTATTAGAACTTAATAAAGTATATACAGTTATCGAATTATGATGATGCAGACCTGGAACTTACATGATGTTATAATGCAATGTTACTTCAATAAAAATAATTTTTAAAAAGACATCCAGATTATAAAGAAAGAAATATGAGTTAGGTAACTTCTTTCCTTTAGTCTCTGATAAAAAAAGTAATATTAAGGGAATTATTTATTCCATTTCAATTTGTAGAAATTTACCTCTACAGTTATTTTCTGTTGACAATAGTTTTTACTATTAGTTCACATTTTTAAGTTCTTAACGTTAGTGTTTGACTATCTGTTTTGGTACATTTTTTTAAACTTTGCATCTCATTCAAATGTTTTAATTTATCAGTGAAAGTTCTTCATTGTATTCTCTTCATGAATTTTAAAAACTCAGATGTCATTGAAATAAATTCCCTTCTATTTTCCATTCATTATTCAGTAGTGATTTCTTTCCTTTTCTTCATTAATGTTGATAGGTATCTCTGTTCTATTATTCAATTAAGCAGCTTTTTACTTCTGATAATCTTTTTCTTTATCCTTTATGTCACTAATTTCTGATTTTATCCTTTTCCTGTCTTCTTTCTTTTGCTTCACTTTCTTCTTTTCCAACTCCTTAACTTCAGATCTTGTCCCATTTATTTTAATCCTTTTTAAAATAAATGCAGGATTGCAGGATTTGTATATGCAATTGTTTTGTCAAAACGTAAATTATATTTTATTATGATTAACTCTAACTTATGACTTGGGTTGCCTTTCAATAAATCTATTTTTAAAACTTAAATTAATATCATCTTCATTATTTGGGTAATTGTATGCATCCTTTTGCTATCAACTCTTTGGAATTTGTTCTAAGTTCCATTGTATCATTATAGAAGTTCAATTTGGGAGAATTTTTTTGCATATACTTGATTATTTTCATTGTAAGTTGTCTGATATAAATTACATGTAGGTGCTGGATCAAGTTAATTAAATGAATTATCCTTCTTATTACAGTTATCACTTTCTTCCCTAAGTAAGCTATCAATTTCTCATATTAAAATCATTCTGTGATTGTATTGATGTAGTAAATTGTATGAATTAATGTTCTATTGTTAGACTACCTTTGCATTTTTGAAATCTTGCTAGATCATGATTATCCTTTTTCCTCAGTTTGCTAGTGGTTTGTTTAAGATGTTTATTTCTATATAAGTGAGGTTAGCCTGTAAGTTTCCTTTATTTCTAATATCTTTGCAATAAGAATTGGGGAATATGCCTCCTTTGGGCGTCTCAAAGATACTGGAAGATTTTTCAGTGACACCATCAAACTAGTAGTCTTTGGGGAAAGGTTCTTGAAATTGGATTCAGTTCTCTTGATAGATATGAGAATTCAGATGTTCTCTTTCTCCCTAAGTCAGTTTTGATATATTCTTCTATCTTTCCATTTTAATGAAATTGTCATATTGGTATAAAGTTGTTGGTAATATTTTTTCTCTTTTAAAAATCTGTAGGATTTATAGCCATTTCCTCATTTTTATTCCTAATGTTTGTAATCTGAGCTATCTCTTTTTGTTCTTAGTCTTGTTAGGAATTTATCAATTGTACTATTTTTTTTTTTTAAAGGAAAGATATAGGCAGGAAAGAAATCAAGCAGAGGTAGGCAGAAAGAGAGGAGAAAGAAGCATTTTATTTTATTTAGTTGTTCATTTTAGTTGTTCCCACTGGTCCTGGGACACAAACCCAGGACCTAGGGATGTATGTGGACTGTGTCCAACCCCAACTCCACCAGGTTGTGACTTGCATGAATATTTAAAGAGTATTTAGCTTTGTTTTGTTTTACTACTATGCATTTGTTTTCTATTTTATTGATTAGTACCATTTTCTTTATTATTTCCTCCTTTATATTTTCTTTTGCATATGTTTTACTTTTCTAGTTTTATTTAGTCAGAACATTGATTCTCTTTTTTTAATTAACCATGTTTTTTTTGGCAGGTGATACTTTATTCAATCACTAATACTTGCATATTTTTCATCTGAAGTGACTTTTACGAGAAATTCTCTGTTCGTTTTAATATTGCCATAGAACTCTCAGCAGCTCAATGGGAAATTATTTTAGTCATCAGAAGACTCCTGATGTGGCTTCCACCATATTCCCCCTCTCTGCTGACAAGGCATTATTTATTACAGGGAGCATGCCTTCAACTGAATAGAAATACCAGGGAGATAGAGTGCATTCTTCTACAACATTCAGATGTTCCACTAGTGTCTTACTTTGCAATGAACAAAAAAGCCTTGACCCTTTTTTCATATTTAAAGTTTTGTGTTGCCCAGATTTCTTCCTCAGAAACTCAAACGCTCTATGCAATAACAATTTCATCAAATAATTGATCAATATTTATTTCTTGCTTGCCATCTTCTGGTTAATCATAACTGCAGACTACTCAACAGTGGGTCAAGATATGTGTCCAGGATTTTTTAAAACATGATATAGGTTTAAGTATACATCATGTAAAAAGGTAAAGATGTAGATCAGCTTCTTTAAATAATGCATTGTCATAATTTTCTATCTTCTTTTTGATACAGTCGTTAAGAATCATAAATGTCTCTCTAAACATTGTGTTAACTTAATCACGTGAGTTTTGAAACATGATATTGTCATTATTCTTTATAAAAAATTTTCCAGTTTCCATCAAGATTTTCCCTTTAAAGTATACATAATTTAGAAGTATCTGATCCAATATTCAAGTAATTGAGTAATCTTGGTGTTACCCATATTTGGTAATTCAATTATTACCTGAAAACACTCTACTCATTTCACTCCTCTGAAGTTTGTTGAGCTGCCATTTATCTCAAGTAGATGGCCCCTTTTTGATAACATTTTCATGTGCATCTGGAATAAAACTTGTCTTCTTCAGTTGATGGTCCAGTTTCTACAAATGTCAAATCTGTCAAACTAAATAATCATGTGTAAATCATTTTTATTATATTTTTATTCTACTGGGCTTTTTCAGTTACTAAGAAAAGCATGTTGAAAGCTTCAACTATGATTACGTGTTTTCCTCTCTCCTTTGAGTAGTATCAATTTTTGCTTTATATTTTTTGAAGCTGTGTTATTAGGTATATGCAAATTTGACTTTTTTTTCTTTGTCTTTCCCTTGGAAAAACACCCAATGCAATATGAAGTGGAAGTGATGCATCTTTGTTCTATCAATTACTACTCTCATCTCAATTATTTCCTTCCTTTTATTTTTGGGGGGTATAATTTACTATATTTTTCTTAGCATTTTTGCCTTGTTCCATACCTCAAAGAGAAGGTTTTTAATATTTTACTATTATATCTGCTGTTTGTCATAGGCATTTGTCAATTAAGGAAGCTCCCTTATTGGCTAGGGTTTCAATTATAAATAGATGACAAATTAAATCAAACTGTTTTCCCCATCTCAACATAAAATCGTATCATTTTTGTTTTTTCTATTAATGTGGTAACAAATTAAATGGCTTTTAATGCCATACCACCCATAACACCTAAAATCAACTATTTGATCGTGATACTTACCTTTTTATAGAGTAATTAATTTCACTTGCTAATATTTTCTTTAGAATTTCTCTCTGCATTCTGTATTTTTTTCCACAAAATTGATGTCTGTGGTCTGTATTTTCCCATAAGTAATGTTCTTGAAATAAGGTTATGCTGGTCCATAAAGAATAGATAAGGATGAGACAGACTTTAAATAACTGGAAAATCCTTGTGAAATTGTTTTTTCTTCTTTAAATATTTGAAAAAAAATTACCAGTGAAGCCACCTGGACCTGAGAATTCGCTTTGGGAGTGGAGTTTTAAGAACAGATTCAATTTATTTAAGAGTATACGAGTATTCAGGTATATAATTCATTTTGGTCAGCCCAGACAAGTTTTATTTTCAAGAAATGTGTCTACTTTATCTAGAATATCAAGTAATGACACACTTGCAACATCTAAAGTGATGCCCCCCCAGTTAGTTTGCAGCAAAGGAGTCATGGACATGCAATGAGGCAAGAATAATCTCTTCAATAAATGTATTGGGAAAATTGAACAGTCACATGCTAAAGGTTGAAGCTGTATCGCTACTAATGCCATTCACAAAAAGCGATTAAAAGTGGATTAAATATTTAGATATAAGGCCCCAAACCATGAAATACCTAGAAGTAAACTTGAGCAAAACACTACTTGGCATTGACCTAAGAGATGTCTTTGGGAATTCTATTCCAATGGCAAAAGAAATGAAAATCTAAACAACAAGTGGAGTGACATCAAACTAAAAATCTTCTACTACACAGTGAAAAAAACTCTCATCAAAACAAAAAGACATCCCAATGAATGGGATATTTGCACAGCAGACAAGGGGTAATATCCAAAATATATAAAGAATTCATAAAGCTCAACAAGAGAAGCACAAAAAATCCAATTAAAAATGAGTAGATGATCTAATAGACACTTCTCCAAAAGAAGGCATACAAATGGTCAACAGTCGCATGAGAATATACTCTACCACTCTTGTTGTTAGGAAAATGCAAATGAAAACAATGTGGTGTCACCTCCTGAGCTAATCTAATGCCAGGTATCTCCCACAGCCCCCATCTTCAAATACCACGACATTGTAGAGAGGGCTTTGACAAAGGAAATCTGGGAAAGTTCAGTCCATGATGCTCCCCAATGCACTGAGAATACTGGAAGCTCTGATTCCCATTTTAACCTTTGAGTAGTTGTGTGTGATTTTCTCAGTCTCTTTCCCACACATGTGCAGGTTAGGAATCATCAAATCCTCAGTGGAAAATTGTGTTAGTCTTACTTCTCCAAAGTGTCTTTTTCTCCTCACATCATGTCTCCTTGACTGCTTCCTGGTGTTTTTCAACATCTGTGTTGCATATTTTACTCAACTTTTATTGTTGTGTTCAGCAGGAGTTTAGTCTGATACAAGCTACTGCTTTTTGTCTGTAAGAAGTAGTATAATCTGCTTTCTGAATTGCATGGGTGATTAAAAATGTAAAATATTCCTTCCAGAAATAAGATTATATCATTAGCGTAACCCTTATATTCTCTAGGAATACAGATGGTATTGATTACTCTCTCATTTACTCTGTTGTTTACTTACAATATTTAAATTAATTTTATTTGAGACCTCTTTGGTAAAATTTTACTTACTCGAACTGTACATTTGCTCTTTAACTATATTTTACTGGCTGTTGAATAGATAGAAAAATAAATGTAGATTAAAAGAGCAAAGACTCTCATTGTCACACCTACCTCAAGTATTATGCTTTAGTTATTACAACATAAAAAACTAAAATATAATATCAATGACTATGAAAAAAATTTCAAATAAGTCAATTGTGAGTAGCAAGACCAGAGACTTTGGAGTTCAAGGCTTTATACATTGCATTTCCCTGTTTCTACAGCCCCTACATTTCTACACTAAAACAGATTTTTAAAAAATGCATAAATAAAATGTAAAGTGATCCATTAACTGAAGCCATCAAAAGAATATTTCAAATTTCTACCATTATCCCACAAAGAATGGAAATTTATAAAACTTTCAAGGTATTATTTTTATTAGTCAATTCATAAGAACATGAATTTAGATGTCAAACCAGTCTCAGCATAATATCAGAGACATCTAACATAGTTAGAGGTAGATACATGATAGATAGATAGATAGATAGATAGACAGACAGACAGACAGACAGACAGACAGACAGATAGACAGATAGATAGATAGATAGATAGATGACTAACCCTATAATTATCCAAGTACATAATCTGTAAGGAATGGACCATGATATTTCATTATTGTTATACATCAGCTTTATGTGTTGCTCTTAATTTTTACCCGATTGCAACAAATTACTTTAGCCTGCCCAATATTAAGATAATTTTTTCTTAAAGATTAAGTAGCAAAAGCAAAACTCCTTAGTACTTGACTAGTGCTTTACATAGATTATGCCTACTTAACAACATTAGTTTTTCCCTCATTTAACAACTGGGGGAATGGAGACCAAGAAAGATTAACTCTGTAGAGGAGCATTCACCATCAGAGTTTAAAGAAGGAATTTATAGGGACAATCATCCACCTCTTAGAGGTACTTCCTAGACCCAAACTAAACCAAATCATCAAAGCAAACCAGGTAATGAAGTAGATGAGCAAATTAAATCATCTTTAATAAAATCAGATGACTTTTTTTCAAAGCACTGGAAAATATTATTAATAAAATTCATACTATTTCTGCTTTCTAAGGGATGGAGACGTGAACTTTCAGGGAAACCAACTTCTTAGTTGTGAGGAGAAGCTACATGGAGAATCCACCACTTAGACATGACATATACTCACCTACTGTTAGCAGGGATGACTTTTCAGGTGCAGTTTAGTCATTCATTCATGACTAAAATAAAATAGTAATGTTTCTGTTGGAGAAATCAAGGTTCTTGTTAGTATTATACATAGCCTTATAGTCTTCATTTTTAGCAATTTTTTGTCACTCCAGGTCTCTTGTCTTAGGCTTGTATTTTGTTGCTCCATCTTGGTAGAGTTGTTGCTCATAGGAACTGAGAAAAAATTCTCAAAAAGTCTGAGATGGTTGTATAGCCTGATTATAACATGCTGGAGAATAGTCTTTTACATGAGAATGTATTGTTGCTGAACATGACTGAAGAAGGAAAACCTGACTGATGACATTATTCAAGGTAGAGTGACCCAGACTTTGAGTGTCATACTGATGGAGAAAAAGCACAGTTGAGTATAGCCTGCTGAAAATTATAAGCTACCTTCTGATACAATGTATCTTGGATCAAAGGGGTTAAGATCCTATCACTGTGTTTAAAATTGTAGTTCCCTCTCCAGAAAAATTGCTTTCCTCATCATAGTCATCTTGGAGGAGCTAAGAATGATTATAGGCAGTGGCACCTTGACTGGAAAAGAAAGAGAACATTTTCTTTCTCAGATTCAAGAAGATGGGGCTAGGATTCTGGAGAAGAGAGTAGGATTTTGGAGATTCCCATTGACAATCCAGGAGGCTCCCTACCACAGCTGCAATCCAGAAATCAAGCAGCCTGAAGGATCTTTAGTGAAATAGCAAGATCCTGGGCAGCAAGATAAGAAGTTGAAGAGCAGGGGATCAGTGATGAGAGTCTGAGGAGCTCAGTCTCTTTCTAAGAGCTGTATATCCATGTTTGACCTATCTGTGTTTTAATTTCCTCCAACCATTGCCAAGACAGTAGGTTCTCTAATATGACAGCATAGTCTTCGTTCTCACATCTTGACGGAAGGGTATCTGTGGATGTTCTATTTGAACTGGTGCAAAGAAAGTGGCAAAGACGTGGACACTGAGCAGTTCTCTCAAGATCATACGATGCCATGTCCCAAAGCAAGACCCAGGCAGCTGGCTGGAGAGGCAGACAGAACCTTCATAGAGGAGGAACACTCAGGTACTCCCTGTGGGTTTCCAGAAATCCTTGGGAAGAGTAAGCTTTTTAAAGTCTGGACTTCCTGCAGATACGTCTAATGGAAACCATTGATGGTGTGATTTTTGACTTCACAGACTGGGGGAATTCTAGGACACTTAAAGAACCCAACAGAAAAGCTTTCATCATTGAAACAGAAAATTGCAGAGTGAAAACAAACAGAAATATACTCCAAATCTTTCATTTTTCCCTGAGGCTGTTGAGTTCTTCATGGCTTCAGTTATTTTCTTTTGCAACACAATGATCAACTTTTATTTTAATATTAAGGGTGACTTTTTTTTTAGATTTACATTCCATATGATTAGACTAGTATTTCAAAACAAATAGCAGTTCTTTAATGCTGAAGAACATAGTTCTTTTCTTTGGAATTATAGATAGCTCATTTCCTTGACAAATTATGATGACTAGTAAAAGTTAATAGCTGTAGGTCTTCACACATGTTTACTTTTGGCGGCAATTACATGCACACACATACACATGGATGCTTTTGATTAACAATATATATTCTTGTTTATTTAGGCCAGTATTTATCAAAATTCCAAAGATCTATATGGTATCACCATACCATGAGGTACATATTAAAAAAAAACAGATTCTTGGGTCATACCTGTAAATATTCTAATTCAGACGGTCTCGTCTAGGGCTCTCAAAAGCCACATTTTAACAAGCTCTGTGGCATGCCATGTGCAATCATGTTTGAGAACCACTACCAGAGGCTTCCCCATATGTCTGATGTGTGTCACCTTTAAAAAATCACATCTTCTTCACTCACTGTGGATTCTCAGAGCTAAAGTTCAAGTTTTGTTTTTTAATATGAACCCGAAACCAACACCTGAATAAATGAAGGTAAAATCCCATTTTTGACCCTACTTTAAAAGCATTTAAATTCATATTAAGTGGCTGATCATTGTGAAACTCTAGAGAAGTCTCACATCACTTGAGACGAAGTCTAAAGTGACTTCTGCCTGTCCCCACACCCCTGCTACTGGCCCACACCTTCTGCCACTGTGCCATCTTCCAAACAGTTTCCTAGGTGGTGAACCAAGAACTTCTCCATTTTATGCACATTCTGAGAACTGATGCTTCATTCTCCTTCCTTGTGTGACCCCTTCACCAGATTAGACACACTCATCATGGGATGATGCCTTTTCTCTTAGACTGAGGTCTCTGCCTGCCAATAACATATTAATTGCTAATTATCACTTTTATTTTACTGTGATGTTTGATTCACATTTGTTATCACATTGGATTCACATTATCTCACTTTGTTTTTTTCTAAAAGCTCAGAATACCTCTTGATTGGTACTTTTCTGGTGATATCTTGATTTATATTTATATGTATATGTACCTCTTTCCTTCCTTCCTTCCTCTCTCTCTACTTTTCTCCTGATTCCTCATTCCCTCCCTTCCTAAAGTCCTTTCTGTTTCCTGACAGCACTCCCTACCTTAGTTGTACAAATTGTCTCAGGTCCACCCAGAGTTAGTCCCTCCGAGCATTAACTCCTGGCTTTTCTGGAGTCTGCACTTGTGGGCAAAGAACATGGGAAGTGAGAATTACAGGTGGGAGACTTGAGGTGAGACCCTGTCGGGCTGCACCTGCATGATGCTGGCCCAAGTCCACCTGGAACTAATGGAGCACTCACAGCCAGAGGCAGCTGCAGCCAGGAGATTTTGAAGTGACCCCAAGAGATGCTGGCATCTCAACGACTTTGAAGAGATGAATAGGAGTTTCCAGGCAGACAACTCATGGTAGACTCCAAGTGGGAAGACTGATGTATGGGGCAAAAACAAGGCATAACACAGTGGATTCAGTGCAGAGACCCACCTGCAGTTCAATTTGACAGAACAGAGAATTTGAGGCACTCCTGACAAAAATGAGGCATTTCTTGTAGCCCTTCATAGAATTGAAAATTGAAATTATTTAATTTTGTGTTTACTAAAATTCACAATTTAATTTTGTGGGGCAGTTTTTGTCCTATAAAGGTAAGGACAGGTCTGTCTGCTGTCTGCTTCATCATCATGGTCCAGCACATGGTCAGCATCTTCAGCGATGAATTGCGTCCCATTCTAAGAATCTCCCAATTCTCTCTGAGGTACTGGAAGACAAACGTCACATGGGTCTCTTTCTCCTCAGTGCCCAGTACAGAGTTCCCCAATCGTAGGCAACCAGAGACTTTCCTCAAACAATGCTCAGTTGCTCAATTACTGAATTGCAATGATGCAAATTGTCGGTAGGCTCTGGGAGAGGAAGTAGGGTTTGAATCATTTCAAAGAAGAATGAAGACATTTTTGACATATAGCTATTTTTCCAACTAACTTGACAAGTCAAATCATTCATAGCACTCAAACTAATTCATGTTGTTAGATGATGCCTCAGCGCTTCTTTCTGGAGTCTGGCATATGACCTTCCCAAGACAGCAGATAAAACATTTGCTATGACTTTACCTGCATGTCTAACAAGGAACAATTTTCAAAGCAGTAAGAGTTTGTGTGGTTCTAGCACATGATTGCATTTAAGGACATTCATTTCTCATTAGCATATGTTATTAGATAAAGTCTCATCAATGGACGTGTGGAGAAGCGCTTATATCTGCATCCTAACAAATGAATGACGCTGGTGTGAAGCCCCGGATTTCTCCAGGTGCGTGCAGATAGCTGTGACATCTCCTACAAACACCCAAAGAAAACATGGACCCTAAATAATAGAAGGAATTCTCTTTCATATTTTGTTCTTTTCCAAATGTATCTTAACTTCTGCAGTGATGGATCTAGCCCCTGAAAGACACAAATGTTGAGACGAAAGTCTGTATTTGCTTCCATGGGTACTGGAGATTTGCCATTTGTCAGGGATTTACATGGTCAAACCCATCAGTGGGTCTCTGGGGATATCTTATTTCTTTTTTTTTTTTTTAATAATAGCTTCTAGTTATTGTTTTCATATGAACTTGACAATTCTATTAAGAGTAAAGTGGTCAACATCTGACAAAAAAAAATGGGAGTATTCTTCTTATCTGAATTACATGCCAGACAGTACAATCACCATCTCAGGGGCAGAAGAGACCTTAAAGATCATGTGACTCATCTAGTAATTGACAATATAGAACATGAAGTCCAAGCTACAGATAAATTTTTTTGAACTTGGACTTGGCTCTTACACACACACACACACACACACACACACACACACACACAAACCCGAAGCCATTTAAACCTCAAGATGTTTTCTACAAATATCTATTCTGGTAGCTTCTCTTCCCCTGAGACAATACTGGGACTTTATCGCCATGTGTCACACACACACACACACACACACCTGAAGCCATTTAAACCTTAAGATGTTTTCCACAAATATGTATTCTGGTAGCTTCTCTTCCCCTGAGACAATACTGGCCTGGTCTTGATAGGCTCTTGAATTTCTGATTCTTGTACTGGTTTAAATTATCAAGGTATTTTAGCTCTCATATCTTTAATCCCTGAAGTTG
Source organism: Solenodon paradoxus (assembly GCA_004363575.1). Classification (NCBI taxonomy): domain Eukaryota; kingdom Metazoa; phylum Chordata; class Mammalia; order Eulipotyphla; family Solenodontidae; genus Solenodon; species Solenodon paradoxus. The sequence goes on from RJWH01002743.1 coordinate 202,464, forward strand.
ACTAATATATGTTGTACTTTTATCTGACTAACATGGGTAATTTTTCTTCAGTCTGTTGTTATCTGACACTATAAATATTACACTTTGTTTAACATGTTACCATTTAAAGCTAATTAGGGATTTATTTCCAGCTAATGAAATTTGTTTATAGCAGTATAATGTTATCTTGTTAGTACATATTGCCAATACTAACTTCCTTTTTAAAGTCTCGTCCTTTAAATTCAGCTCAAACGTATTGGTAATGGGCCAAGAAAAGCCCCAATCAACCATATTGGATATATAGAGAGACAGATAGATCTAATATTAAGTATATGTTGATATATCCTATTTATGAATACACAAACACACATATATATAAAATCTCAGATTAATTTTCATTCCGAATGGTTTTCAAACTATAACACCAACTTGAATTAGGATTCATTTTTGATGATAAAATAGTTGACAATGAACACTGCTGTATCATTGGAAATCTATGCTCACCCACAGTAAATGACTTGGCTTACCTTTCTGAATATTTATTTAGCAAATGTTCATCATGATTCAAAATCTCTGTGCAAAGGGCAATTAAAGAATATAGAGGTGAGTGAGATGTGGTGTCTTCCATTCTGGTCAGGAATACAAATACATGAAGAATTCAAGGTCACTGAGCAAGAGGAGAGCTAACCAGGCCGCGACAGACTCCAAGTTGGGACTGGAGCAAAGGTGTGTGGGGGAGGCCCCCTCCAGTGCTCTAACCAGTGGTGTGGACATGACTGCATTTGTCCATGTTTGAGGCAGAACTGCAGACCAAATGTTTTCTGCAAGCTGCCCCTGAAAGAGTAGAATTCAGGCCCTTGTGGATGAGGATGTTTTTATCAGCATCTACAATTTCATAAAAATGCAATGTTGGTCTCAAAAAAAGAAAAAGAGACAATGCTGGTTTAATGGAGGAGAGATTATAGCTTGCCTTTCTGTTCAGAGTAGTTTTGATTTGTGTTTCATAAGGATTGGCATGGGTAATCCCAGCAGGCCTGAGTTTGGTGGTGTTTGTAGTATTTGCTAAAAGAAAATATCCCCTTGGACTAGATGTGCACAACATTGAAAAACTTGCTCTATTAAATGGTCTACAAAGAGCTGATTCTAGCGGTAGATCAGACATAGGGACAGTTTGGCATCATAAAATAAAAGCAAAAATGAAAACAAACAATAACTGTTGGAATAAAAATTACCCTTTTCAACTTTTGAAAAATGTTTCTATCTGGATAACCTGGTGACTGATCTTCCTTAAAAATGACTGGTATTCATTCAGGATCTCAAGGCTAAGAGACAGACATTAAGAGAAATAGAGAGCGTTACTGGAAAATGCAGTAAACTATATTTTTTAAGTGGTAGCTGTTGCAAAGTGTCATTTCTGATTACATATTGTTGGTATAGTTTCAGTAGTACCAGCTTGCCAAAGACAGCCAGAAGAATGGATAATATCTCACATGATAACTTGCAGTCTGCTGGTGCTTTCATTGAATCCATCTTTTTTCACCATCGTAAGTTGCTCTCTGGGGTCTCTGTGCCTGATTTTTTGTCTTGTATCAACAGTGCTTCCCTTTCTTTTCTTTCATTTTTGACCCTTGCTTAAGTGTTCCCAGTGAAGAATTATCTCCAAGTCCATATTTATTGAACTTAACCAAGGCTAAGCCCTACAACAGACATGATGCAGGACGCAGGGATAAGCAAAACAGCATGCGTCTAGCATGACAGCAAAAGTGATTCATTAAGCTTCTGTAACTTCCAAGCACTAGTATCTGACTTGAGTCTCACAAAAGTCACTCAGCTTACCTGCGTATTTATGAAGGTGCTCACTGAGAAATCAAGTACATTTTGGTGGAAAGTGATACAACCCCTGCTTTGCCGTCTTCAATCTAGTAGCTTCTGTTTATCCCTTTTTTATTACACTGGTAGATTTTCACCTTTGAGTAGAGTGAATTATGTTCATTTGTCACAGAGCCACTTCCTAGCTTAGGGTCTGGCTCTTAATAGATACCCGGTAAATATTTATCGAATTCGTTGCATGTCCTTAACTAAAACCAGGAGACTGGTGGGGAGATCAGACCTGCTGTTCGAAAGCTCTGCTTCAGCAGGTGTTACCCCAGGCCTGGAGCATTACCACAGAGGAGACAAAACACCCATTGTGCTTTTTTCCCAGGCCCTTGGTTTTCCACAAGAAAATACAGAGTGCAGCTCCCTTAGTTTCCCTTTCTTGCTGATAAAACTCAATGTTCTGAGTGTCTGAACATTCCTCGTGTTAGGAAAAGCTCATATGGAAATAACTGGATGTAAGAGACTTTTTTTAAAATGGAAGCTTGACCAGTTGGATTTCTCTGCATGGTGACCTCTAGATATTTTAGTGCTCACATCGCTGCATGAGGCGTAAAGAGTCGTAAGCCATCAGAGCAGTCTCTGTGCTCTTCTGGACCGTGCTTAACAGCACGTCAGCACTGCATTCTGGCATCTCCACTTGATCAAAGCTCTGAGTTCTGATACACCATTGACTAAGCGCTTTCTCGCCACCTTCAATTTGAGCAAAGTTGGCATTCATCTCTGAAGTCATGTGAAAAATGAATCAGCGCTTCGAGTGTACGGCAGCCATGAAGTCAGTTCACTGGATTCTCCTGGTCCCCTCAGCCCCTGCTGTCCTGCCCAACCCCAAAATTAGAGCACAAGTAGTAATGAAAGTGTCAAGATCAAGATTATCTTTTGGGACTTGCACTAACCCAGTCTCTCTCTCTCTCTCTCTCTCTCTCTCTCTCTCTCT